>JAODAL010032042.1:0-47548 GCA_025379985.1 Phyllomedusa bahiana | reverse complement strand
TAAAAAAAAAGGGCGTGCCCCGGAATCTTTGCAGCAAAAACCAGATCCCTGTATAGAGGTTAAAGGATGAAAACCAGGAGGCTTTTATGCTCTTTGTCATAGCCTTACACCAAATTCTGCATTGAACCAGAAAGATCTACTTTTCATCACAGGTGAGCTGGAGCACTCACCTTATTGAGACCATTTATATCTGGTAAGAAACCGGTCATCATAGAAATGTCTAAGATAGATATGGTAGCATCATCGTTCTTAAGGAATCTGCAAAAGAAGTAAACAGGTTTTGAGCTTAACCTGTTGCTGCAAGAACTACTAGTATAAGTACATGAATAAATTGTATTCTGTTGACCATCTGTACTGTAGTCATAAATAGTTTTGAGCGATTATTATCGACAAAGTTGAAATCGGTACGGTTTTTATGTTGATCGGATTTTTTCGTTCACGCGATAATTTAGGTGAAAATCTGCGCATAATCTATTAACATCGTGCCATTTTCAGCGCTTCCTGTCATTTTGGCGGCCAGCAAATCAGCTTAGAGAATAGAGCAGGGTGAGCTGGGTGTGCGACGCCATGACTGGGATGTGTATGGTTGCGATTGGCTGAAAAAATCACATGACCTCGTTTTACATAGAACAGCCCTTCCTGTTCATGATCAGTGTGTTTCAGTATCTCAGAATAGCAGGACGTGTACTAGGTCTCTATCAATACAGCTCAACAAATCAGTTCTATTTGTTCACACAGACAGCTATGCTTTTAGCTGTGAACATTAGAACTTAGGTAGATTAGAGATTTGCAGATTTTAGTTACTTAGGCTGAGAATTTTAAAGGAGCATCTAGCGCTGTACAGTTGCGGAAGGGGGAGGGGGGCAACCAGGGGCTGCGGGAGAACTCAGACAGACAGACAGACAGGCTCTTTAAAGGAGAGTGGATATTGTGCAGCCCAGACTTTGTTTGGACCCTGCATTGGAATGGGTTTTTATTAACAGTTTTCTGGTGAAATATTACTTGCATGTTGTGCAGCCTGAACTTATATTAGTTTCTATGGAATGAAAACTTTACAGCCATAACATTTCAAGGAGGTCAATATCCAGCGCTAACCCTTTAAGGTATGTAACATAAAAACTCCAAACCAACTAGTTTAAGGTTGGTTTATTAATCTAAAAGCAACGCATTTCGCAGTTATCACAACTGCTTCATCAGGTAATGCATATTAAAATCCCACAGCGGCCATCTTTAAATACTATAACAATTGAAAATGAGGCTATATCACATAACATTCCCCACCTTTACTCAGAATATATACATCAAAAATATATACATCAAAAAAGTGTTCCAAATCTTACCATACAATAAATATAATAAAACTTTTTTTTTCTTATATACAAAAAAACAAACAAACAAACAAACAAACAAACACTTAAAACGTGTAAAGTGCAAATAATGTATAAAGTGCAATGATTATTCTAAGGTTTCCTGAATTTCATTTAATCCATAAAGATTAATAGTATTCATCTTATATATCCAGTACACTTCTCTCATGGCTAGTCTTTTATGGCAATCCTGTAAATTTATATTTATAGCCTCAATTGGTTGCACTGTGAACTTAGGCTCTATACCTGGATGCTTGTCTAAAAAATGTCACGGTAGGCTATGCACAAGCTTCCCATGTCTGACATTATACCAATGGTTAGTAAGGCGAAGTGACAATTTTAAAGTTGTTTTTCCTATATATTGTATTCCACACATACATGTTATTAAATAAATTACAAAAGATAATTTGCATATAAGGTGGGATTTTACAATAAAAGTTTCATCCGTGCTAAAAGATTTAAAATCTTTGGCACTGACAAACATGGAGCAACATTTACATGTTGAGTGACCGCAAATAAAAGATCCTAATTCTTTATTTTTCACTTCTTGTACACAATCTGACTCTTTTTTATGTTGTTTTAATTTGGAAGGGGCAATTTTATTTTTAACCGTAGGTGCCCTTTTATAAATTATTTGCGGATGGTCAGGTAAAAGGGGATATAAAAATGGATCCAATTTTAAAACCTGCCAATGTCTGCTTAAAAGATTCCTAATATCACGGTGTTGAGAATTAAAAGAGGTTACAAACTTAAAATTATTGTTCTCCACCTTTTCACCAATTTTTCATGGTTTAAATAGTATGATTGATCATATTTTTCCACTTTATTAGACGCTTCGCATAATAATGATTCAGGATATCCTTTTTGTAAAAAATTTTCTGTTAATAATTTAGATTGAACCCTATAATCTTCGTTCCGGGTGCAATTTTTTCTTATACGACGATATTGTCCAAAGGGGATGTTTCTAATCCATCCCCTTTGGTGGTTGGACTTAAATCACAGATAGCTGTTCGAATCTGTGCTCTTAAAATTTGTTTTAGAAATAATTTTATTTTCATATACCGATAAACGTAGATCTAAGAAAAAAATTCCATTTTTATTATGATTCTCAGTAAATGAGATTCCCCAATTGTTCTCATTTAAGAAACTGACATAGTTTTTTAATTCTTCCTCTGGGCCCTCCCATATAAATAAAAGATCGTCGATAAAACGTCTATAAAAATGGATATTTTTTAAAAATGGATTAAAATCTGAAAAAACAAAAAGATTTTCAAAGGCACCCATAAACAGGTTGGCAAAGGATGGGGCAACTTTCGTCCCCATCGCAGTGCTAACCTGCTGATGGTAATGGGTGTGATCAAACTCAAAAAAAATATTTTTTAAAATCATCCTCAATCCATTAATTAAAAATTCTTTAAAAAGTGGAGCAAATTTCAAGTCTGTATCTAAAAATGTTAAAACTGCTTCCAATCCTCTCTCATGATCTATATTTGAATATAGAGCAGACACATCACAGGTGAAAAATATATAATTAGATGCCCATTTAAAATCCACTAATTCTCTTAAAACCGCATCAGAGTCTTTAATAAAACTTTTTAAATTAAAAACAAACGCCTGTAGATATACATCAATAAAATGAGATTTTGTTTCGAGGTGATTCTTCATCTTGCTTCTGTTGCTGAACTTATATTAGGATACAGATCTTTTCTAGTAACTGCAGGTGTATTTGATAGGTGCAAAATCAACTTTTATTACCCGTATACTTTTCAGATAGGTGTTTTTTCAATTGGGGGAATCCAGCTTTGTTCATAGAGCCACCTTGCACTTAAATTTGAATACAGCAATTTTGTAGTCACCACCGTTGTATTGATAGGTGCAAAAAATACCTTTTATTATCCGTATACATTTCAGATAGGTGTTTTTTCACTTTGGCGCAGTCCAGCTTTGTTCATAGAGGCACCTTGATCTTAAATTTGAATACAGCAATTTTGTAGTCACCACCGGTGTATTTGATAGGTGCAAAACTCAACTTTTATTATCCGTATACATTTCAGTTAGGTGTTCATTTCACTTTGGCGAAAGCCAGCTTTGTTCATAGGGGCTCCTTCACTTAAATTTGAATACAGCAATTTTGTCGTCCCCGCAGGTGTATTTTTAGGTGGAAAAAAAATACCGTTTATTACCCATATACATTTCGATGGGGTGTTTTTTTCACTTTGGGCAGTCCAGCTTTGTTCATAGAGGAAACCTTGCAACATAAATTTGAATAAAGCAATTTTGTAGTCACCGCAGGTGTATTTGATAGGTGCAAAAATACCTTTTATTATCCGAATAGTTTTTAAATAGCTGTATTGCACTTGGTGCGGCCCTAGTTTTTTCAAATAGCCAAATTTTCTAGCAACTGGTATTGATTGTCATTGCTGCAAAAAAACGATTTTCTCATTCGTGTAACTTCTGAATAGTTTTATTGGGCTCGTTGAATCTCAGTTTGGCGCGATAGCGCACTTGTATGATATTTTGTTGAAAACTATCAATTCCTAGTCTACTTTGGGGAGTTTAAATCCCTGGGACTGAAGGAAGAACACTGTTGATTTTGTCTTACGGGGTTTTTCCACCAGACGCATTTCACAGGGGATTCGTTTAAAAAACATTTCAGTTTTAATCCTAGTTGGCTGTAGGAAATTAGAGGGATTTTAAAAATAGCTGTGATTTGCCGTCTTTTAATAAGAGACGTTCCAAAACTCTTCCATACCTTCTCCAAATTTTTATCTTTTGAACATTGGAGCGAAATGCAGGTGGTAAGCGAGCAAAAAGGGGGTTGTGGCACATGGGGGGTAGAGGTCGAGAGAAGGGGGCTCCTTCCAGTGCGGCGACAACACGTAAGCCAGTGGATCGACGGTTGCAGGGCCTTCGTCGCCAATTGTTCTTCAGTGGTTAATGCAAACCTGCAAACCAGCAGTCTTACCTCCTGTCCTCCCAGTCAGGGCCACTAATGTCGTCATCAGCATCAGTCCAGCCTGAAGCGAAGCAGCCCAAATGTCAACTCGTGTACCCCAACATGTGGGTAATCTATTTTTGAAGACCTCTTTGATGAAAAAATGCGGTTGGGGTCAGAAGGCATTCCCAAAAAAAAGAGGCAAAAGGGGTGATTTTTGTCTGCTCTGACGCCCAGTTTTCTGATGCCATCAGAGGAGGAGAAGGGAAGCCGGTCAAAACGGCAAAAATCCCGGGCGGACGGCAACGCCTTGCAGTCCCTCCTGCTTGTTTGCCCGCAGCTCCTGGATGCAGAATGTCAGGACAACCAAGTCACTGTGTTGATGATGATGATGACGACATTGCGGATCCAAGTGGTCTTTTCAGCAGAATTGCTTGGGGAGCGCTTCATCACTGGACGAGGGGAAGACGAAAGGGGTAGTGTTAGTATGGGTCCCGCCTCAAAATGGGAGAGGGCGGTCGCAGAAGTCCGCTGAATGGATTCCGCCAGCCACGGTCAGCCCCAAACCCGCTCCTCACTTATCGCCGTCAAAAAGGTCCAGGACCTCTCAAGCCTGGGCCTTTTTGAGCAAGCCCCTGATTAAACCCGCGATGTCTATGCCCCCTTTGCCGTAAACGATAATTTGAGGCCGAATCTTGGTGTTTAAAACCACCCCAACTGTCGGCACATGCGTTTAATGCATGAAAATGGGTGGGGGCAAACTTGGCCAAAAAAGGCCAAACCCGGGGTTCCAAAAAAATGTAAACCCTTTGTACCCCCTCCTCCCCCTCCCCCCAAACGTTCCCCAGCTGCCCCTGTCTCTCAGAGTTGATAGGGATGCCTCCGCTTCGCCTCCCCGTCGCCCGAGTAAACCCCCGCACTCCAGGAAACCCTTTTCCCCCCCTTCCCTTCCGCCCGTTTGGACCTGAAGCCGTACGCGGCCGTTAGCAGCCAAAATTCTGTCTTCCAGGTTTGGGGGCAGAAGAAAACATTTAAAACCCAAACCCTCCCCCAAACCAAAAAACCTGAATGTCGGCATTGCCCCGGCTGGGAAAAAAGTTGCCTTTCCGGGTTTGGTGGAAAAGATGGTTTCCCCCACGTCATGGCCCCCTTGCCTGCCTCCTTACCGATGCCCGGGAGGCTTTTTTCGCCAGGAAAAAACCCTCCCCGCCCTGGCCGAGTGTATCTAAAATTTCAAGGCGTTTGTCGCTCTGTGTCCCGGGAAAAATCCACTCCCACCGAAGCATGGCTGTAAGCCGGCCAAGGCCGCTATATCTCTGTGTCAGCTCTATGGGTGAGCCTGGGTGGATTGTCTCTGGTGGTTGACGGTGTCTCTCAGGTCGGGCACGCTTCTTCAAAACCGCAGGGATGGTGCAGGGCTCTTTCCCCAAGGTCCTATGGTGGCATAGTGCCCAGAGAAACCAGGCCGTTGTTGAATTAATCTGTCTGGAGGACCGTCCACACACAGGTCAGGGCGCTGTGGAAGGCTATACGCAACGAGGGGAAACGAGCGTTGGCTGGGGTGACAAGAACTTGTGCCAGGCAGGTGGTGTGCGTTAATGGTTGAAATCTGTGGCCGCCTTAAATTGGTTGGGCTGGAGCACATCCCTTGCCTGGCTCATGGCATGAACCACGTCGTCCTAGAAGTTTCTAAAGCCGTACCCGGGTCGGACTGCCTGTGAGGAAGGTTCGGGGTTCTGTGTTGTACTTCGCCTATTCGCTCCAATGCTTGCCGCCCTGTCTGCGTTGCAGTTAGCTCGGCCTCACCGTCAACAGTCTCCATTTGTTTGAGTGGCACCACGCTGAAATTCCAACCTCACATTTGCTTCAGCGATATTGTGGGCAGTAGCGCAATCCCATTACGCAGTATGAAGTGACACATGGCCTGACAAGAGCGTGCGGACCTCGGGGGGTGAGCCACCAAGAGTGGGGAGGTAAAAGAGCTCTCCCCATCCTTGCCAGTTTGAAGAAGTCAAAAAAGGTCAGTGCGAAAATGCCTTGTCGCATGACCATTGGGTGTCTTGTTTGGAACGATCGTTGGACATCTGAAAAAAAGGTCCCCCAGCGACGGAGGGGGGGGGAAGGACACAGAGGCGGACGGGAGCCTTTTTCCCGTCGAATCCACGGGCCCCGACATTTCAAAATTTTTTATCGGTTTCTTTTTAGGCAGTGGGTTCGGGCCCCGGGTAGTGCAAGGCGGCGCTGCTTCGGGTGCATCATTGAGGAAGTCACGGCTGTTTTTTGAAGCGGCGGGGGAAGCGGAGGAGGGGGGGGTTTTTCCCTGACACGCGTTACCGACGTCTGCCGGGAAAGAGGTTTTGTGTTTTTGGGTGGGGGAGGAAGATGGGAAGATCAGTTTGCTGTGCCCCCGACCCAAGCGGGGAAATCAAGGTCCATCTTCACTGGGTGCTTGGAGCCCCTTTTCCCTCCAACATGACCCTCCTTAAAGGGCCCATCAAAATGAACAACAGTTATGGGGGCCACCCCCCTGGATCCCGGTACAAAAAAAAACTCACCCTTTTCTTCCCCCCCACCCAAAAGAGAGAAAATCAGAAATGGAGCCCTTGTGATTGATCAACTGGAGACATCTGTTGCGTCTGTTTAGTTCTTCAAATGTCCGGTGGAAAAAAACATCAGGACTTGAAGGTAGAGTCCCAAGTAGCCGAGCGGCGCAGCGCAGTGGAAAGGGGTGGCAAAGCCAAAATGGGTGATCTCGGGCAATCTTTTTTTCCCCACTCCCCAAAACGCATGTAATGCGGGGCACCATACAACACACAAAACCCCGATTTAAGATCTGGTCCCCGACACCCCGTTAAAACCCCCAATTTTTTGGAGGTTCCGGCCCCAACGATTTTCGGGTTCCAAAATGGACGAATGGCTGAGTCCTGCCACGCCAAAAGGTGTTTGTCCGCCCACCCCCGGTCATATTGAGCGGCCCTTCAGCACAACTGGAGAGTCTTTAAGCAAACGCATCCGTCTTTCCCGATTTTGGGATGGGTTTGCTTTCTAAAGTGAATCGGCATGGATTTGATGAATTTGTGGCCCCAAATTGCCGGGGGGTACCGATTATTGCCGATTATTTAAATTCCCCTTTCAAACGAAATGTTCCTCTTGAAAACTTTTTTTTAATGTCTTTTCTTATGCAATTTTTTTCTCTTTCCCCCAACAGTTCATTTTGCTGGTTTTGCGTGGGAGACTGTAGAAGAACAAGGTATCATGACAAAACTGTATTCATTTACCTTCTTTTAGAATTTTTTTCATTTTCAATGGGTTTTTGGGGGCATGTTTCTGTGAGTACGCTTAATCATGGTCCCTTTTGGAACAGAAATGTGGTTTTTAATGGCAAAATTCTCCCCCACAAATTTTTTAAAGTGGCTGAGAAGTCATTTTTTAATGTTTTGGGGCATGGTGCTTTGAAATCAGCAATTTTTACAGGTCCATTCTAAAAAATGTTGTTTCTAACAGCATTTGTTCTTCACAATTGTCAAAAGTGGCTCAAGGGGAATGCTTTGAAATTTTTTGGGGGATTTTTTCTGTAAATGCAGCTAACTAATGTCCCATTCTAAAAAATTGGTTTCTAACAGAATTTTTCTTCACAAATTTTCAAAAAATGGCTCAAGGTTCATGTTTTGAATTTTTGGGGGGTTTTGCTGTGAAAAGCAGCCCGCTACAGTTTTTCTAAAAAATTGGTTTCTCAAAACATTTGTCTTCACAAATTTTCAAAAATGGCTCAAGGGCATGTTTTGAATTGTTGGGGGATTTTGCTGTGAAATGCAGAGATTACATGTTCCCATTCTAAAAAAAGTGGTTTTTTAAAAAGACATTTGTTCTTACAATTGTAAAAGTGGCTCAAGGTCATGTTTTGAATTTTTTTGGGGGGATTTTTGTGAAATGGTGCTCATGTCCATACTAAAAAAAGGGTTTTTTAACAGACATTTGTTTTCCAATGTCAAAAGTGGTCAAGGGGGATGGTGCTGTCAGAACAGGAAAAGGTAGGACACTGTTTAAAGGACCAAAATTGCAAAATGATTGTTTTTGCAAAATCTTTAAATAGCTAGCAATTCTGTAGTGAGAAACCCCTTTTAATGCAATTAAAAAAAAGGAAAAAAAAGCGTGGGGGGATTCCATCCTATTTTAAAAATTTGTGTTCTGAATTTAAAAACTAAAAAAATTGCTGTCAAAATGCTGATACAAAAATTCCTTGAAATTTTCAAGGGAGGTAAGGAAAAATTGAACAATGTAGGTTACCCCGGACAGGTTAGCTTGTCCAATGAAACTAAAAGGTGGTTTAAAGACTCCTTTTTCCGGACTTTTTAATCTGTGGGTAATGCAGGTTTTTAGGGTCATGCTGCGGTAAGGAAGGTAAGTCAAAGTCCCCTTCAAATAAAATGGGTTTAAAGACTCCTTTTTCGGACTTTTAATTGGGTAAAGCAGGTTTGGGGTCATGCTGGGTCAGGACAGGTTGTCAAAATTTCCGTTCAAAAAATGGTGGGTTTAAAGACTCCTTTTTCCGGGACTTTTTAATCTGTGGGTCATGGGTTTTGGGGCTCAGTGTGGGCCCCGGGCAGGGACGTCAATGTCCAGGAAACTAAAAAAGGGTTTTTTGAAAACTCCCCTTTTTCCCGGATTTTTTTTGGGGGGAAACAGGTTTTGGGGCTAGCTGGGCCAGGACCGGGCAGTCTATCCCCGTTCAACAAAAATGGTGGGTTTAAAGACTCCCTTTTTCCGCACTTTTTTAATTGGGGGTCATGAGGTTTGGGGCTTGCTGTGGCTAGGACAGGGATCGTCTATGTCCAGTAAAACTAAATGGGGGTTTAAAGACTCCTTTTTCCCGGGATTTTTTAACTGGGGGTCATGCAGGTTTGGGGCTCATGCTGCGTTCCAGGACAGGGATGTTCAATGTCCATTTCAAGTAAAATGATGGTTCAAATCATACTGCCTTCTGGCACTTTTTAATTTGTGGGTCTTGCAGGATTGGGGCTCATGCTATGATACAAAACAGGGATAGTGACTGGTGTATGACTTTTTTTCTGTGGCTTTTATAACCTAAGTATGTTGCCTAAGATGTAGCACGTATCCATTTGACTGTTGTGGATGTTAATTCCAGCTTCTCCAGCCCTGTTTGGGTGTAAGAATGAAGGTGTTGTTCCTCTCCCATAGACTTTAATGGTCATCGGCGAAAATCTATTATCAACTATCGGAAATCGTCTTGATAATTGCCGATATCAACTATCGACCCGATGACGATAGTCAACGTAATCACTCATCACTAGTCATAAACCCTACAGAACTCAACTAAGAAAAATTTTGGTTAGTAAGGAGGCAAAGATTAACAAGATATACAAATGATTTTCTCCATGGACGATCACTCCTAAAGCTGGAAATGGTGTAACCCTGTTATGACCCAAATAAATACTTCTTAGATGATCAAATAATCCCTATTCTGATATGGAGGCTTATGACTCATTTTAGTCTCTGCACATGCCCTGACTTACCTCTAGATACTGCACATGCCCTGACTTACCTCTAGATACTGCGCATGCCCTGACTTACCTCTAGATACTGCACATGCCCTGACTTACCTCTAGATACTGCACATGCCCTGACTTACCTCTAGATACTGCGCATGCCCTGATTTACCTTTAGATACTGCACATGCCTGATTACCTTAGATTGCACTCCCCGGGATTCCCTCTGATATGGATCCCTGATTTACCTTTAGATACTGAAAAGCCTGACAAAACCCTAGTACTGCGCAATTGCCCTGATTTTCCCTTGATTGCGCATGCCCTGACTTACCTCTATGTATTGTGCATGCCCTGACTTACCTCTAATCTGACATGCCTAACTTCCTCTAGATATGGCTTTCCCCTGACTTCCTTTAGATATGCACATGCCTGACTTCCCTCTAGAAACTGCACTTGCCCTGATTTATTTCTAGTACTGCGCTCCCTGATTTATTTAAGTATGCACATGCCTGATTCCTCTAGAAATGCACAGCCCTGATTCCCTTTAGATACTGCACATCCCCTGACTTACCTCTAGATACTGCACATGCCTTGACTTACTTCTAGATACTCCATCCCTTGATTCCCTTAGTCCTTTACATGCCTGATTTCCCTCTAGTATTCAATTCCCCTGACTTCTAGATACTGCACATGCCCTGACTTACCTCTAGATACTGTGCATGCTCTGACTTACCTCTAGATACTGCACATGCCCTGTTTTCCCTTAGATATTCACTCCCCTGATTACCTTTAGATATGCGCATGCCTGACTTACCTCTAGTTTCCCAAATCCCCTGACTTACCTCTAGATACTGTGCATGCCCTGACTTACCTCTAGATACTGCACATGCTCTCCCTTTTTCTTAATATGTCAGTTTATTAATCATTTTCTATTAACTCTATTCAGTGCTATTTAACTTTGATCTATTTTTGCTGTAGAGGCAACATTTTGCTTCCCACAATATCCTGTCCTGACCCACTATTGTTATGCTGTGTGATCTTTTTTCTCACAGTGCAGACTGGAGCCATGGGTGGTGCACTGTCTGCTGCCCCCTTTGGGGTAGTGTGGGTTGCACCTTTGTCGCTCTGTGATTTTCCCTCGGAGCGGGGGCTCCCCAAAGGGGGGGGTCCTTGCCTTTCCTGATTACTATATTATATATAACCCTAGCCCTCCTTCTCCCTTCGGTTTCTTTCATAACTCACCCTTTGGCCCTTGCAATTTACGATTTTTCCCCCAAAAGGGGATGGACACCCCCTTGATCTTTTTTTTCTGCAGCACTCATCAATTTTAATCTCACTAATTTCCTTTATGTCCTCTGTCACAATTATCTCCTTCATATCCCCAATTCTCACCTTCTCTGGCACCCTCCCCATTGCCCCCCAAAAAACATTTGCTCCATGAACACTCAGGAATTAGACCCATACAGTCCTCACTGCCTCCAATCCCCTCCGTCTCCTGTCCTGACCTGGCTGTCAAGCATTTACAATGAAACCCTTTCTCAACCACCCCTGGACATGTTGGCACCACTCAGACACCGCACCACCAAAGGTGGGACGCCCACAGCCATGGCACACGCCTCATACTCGCTTTCTGAAAGCGATGTTCCAGGTGTGCTGAGAGACTGTGGAGAAAGTCGAATCTACCTGCAGATTTTCTCCACTACAAATTCATGCTCAGCACTTACCACACTGCCCTTCACTGCGCCAAACAAAAATATTTCACCTCCCTCATCTCCACATTACACAACAACCCAAAATGTCTGTTTGACACTTCCCACTCCCTCCTCAGCCCAAAAGCTCAGTCCCCGATCACTGACCTCTGTGCTGAAGACCTGGCCACTCATCCCGTCCCCTCCGGCATGTCCTCTACTCTGCTCTCAGCCCTTGACCCAACGACAGAAGAAGAAGTGTCCAGGTTTCCCTTCCTCTGTTCGCCCACCACCTGCTCTAGTGACCCCATTCCAACCCACCTTGTCCAGGTCTATCTCTCCAGCTATCATCTCTCACCTTACCACAATCTTTAAACTTTCTCTCTCTACTGGGATCTTTCCATCCTCGTTTAAACACGCCATTTATAACCCCTTTTTCTTAAAAAAGCCCTCTTTGGACCATCCTGCGCTGCTAACTATCGACCAGTCTCTAACCTGCCCTTTTATCTCTAAACTCCTGGAACGCTTGGTCCCACTCCCGATTAATCCGCTATCTCTCTACTAACTCTCTTCTTGACCCTCTGCAATCAGGTTTCCGCACCCTACACTCCACCAGAAAACTTTCTCTAGTTTAAAGTCTCTAATGATCTCCTCACTGCCAAATCCCCAGGGCAAATACTCGTTGCTGCTTTTTCCTGGATCTCTCGCAGCATTTGACACTGTGGATCACCACCTTCTCCTTACCATGCTCAGCACCATTGGCCTCCAGGACACCGCTCTCTCTTGGTTCTCTTCCTACCTCTCTGACCGTTCCTTCAGTGTCACATTTGCAGGTTCTACCTCCTCTCCTCTTCCTCTTGCTGTCGGGGTTCCTCAGGGATCCATTCTTGGTCCTCTCCTTTTTTCACTCTACACATCCCCCATTGGACAAACCATCAGCAGATTTGGCTTCCAGTACCATCTCTATGCTGGTGACACCCAATTATACACCTCCTCCCGTGACATCACTCCTGCCCTGCTACAAAACACCAGTGACTGTCTGTCCGCTGTCTCTGACATCATGTCCTCTCTCCATCTGAAACTAAACCTCACTAAAACCGAACTTCTTGTCTTTCCACCATCTTCTCTAACCACCCTACCCTGCCATTTCTGTCTCAGTCTGTGGCACCACCATAACTCCTAGGCAGCAGGCCCGCTGTCTTGGGGTAATACTAGATTCTGATCTTTCCTTCACCCCTCATATCCAATCCCTTGCCCGCTCCTGTCATCTGCACCTCAAGAACATCTCCAAAATCTGTACTTTTCTCACTGTGGAAACAGCTCAAACCCTCATTGTTGCTCTTATTCACTCTCGTCTTGACTACTGCAACTCCCTGCTTATCGGTCTCCCTCTCTGCAAACTCGTCCCTCTTCAATCTGTCCTGAATGCAGCAGCCAGGCTTGTCTTTCTTTCCAGCCGCTATACTGATGCCTCTACCCTGTGTCAGTCACTGCACTGGCTACCTATTCAGTACTGAATAACAACATAAACTCACCACTCTCATCCATAAAGCTCTCCACAGTGTTGCTCCTCCCTACATCTCCTCCTCATCTCTGTCTACCACCCTACCCCGTGCTCTCCGCTTTGCTGATGATATCAGACTACATTCCTCAATCATTCGAACCTCCCATGCCCGTCTCCAAGATTTCACACGTGCAGCACCAGTTCTATGGAATATGCTACCGCGGGCGATCAGGCACATTCACAACTCTCATAGCTATAAGAGGGCCCTGAGAAAACATCTTCTCAGCCTGGCCTACCAAGATCCCTAACTGCTATCACACACATTTGTCACTCCTTACACTAGGGCACTCACAGGCACTTATCTATATAGATGTACTGTCTGGGTGGCAGAGTTAACCAATTTTTATGTAAACCACCTCCTATTTATGAAACATGGCTGGACCATTGTAAACCTTGCACTTTTTAACCCTTTGTCTCACCCATACACAATAATAGATTGTAAGCTCTCGCGAGCAGGGTCCTCATACCTCGTGTCTCATTTGTAAGTTCCTTTAATGTGTAATGTCTGTATGTACAGCTTTGTTACAGCTATTCGACATCGTTCTGACAAGGAACTATTTTCGTTTTGAGAGGTTTTTTACCTCCAACTACAGGGGACCTCTATGGGGTCTCCTGTAGCGTCCAGCTATGCCAATATTTTTATGCGCCATCTTGAAAAGAAATTTATTTTTACTTCAACTTTTTTTCAACATGCAATGTGCTGGTTGAGATACGTCGATGACGTCTTCCTTCTCTGGTCGGGGTCTGACCAGGAATTGGAAGACTTCACAACGTATATTAACAAGATTCACCCATTAATTAAATTTACAATTTCTCAAGATCAGTACGAGATTCCATATTTAGACGTACTCATAAAAAAAGAGGGTAAAACGTTGGTCACCACTTTGTATTCAAAAGAGACAGATTGTAATAATCTCCTCCATCGAGATAGCCATCATGCCCCCCAGGTTTTCAGAGGGATAATCAAGTCCCAATTTATGCGTGCAAGACGCATTTGTGCAAATGATAGGGACTATCTTGTGCATACTAAAAAACTTACTAGGAAATTTGAAGAAAGGGGTTACAAAAAAGAGGAGATAAATAAAATTGAAAGAGAGGTTTCATGTATACCCCGCCTTCAGATGTTGGAATCTAAAAAGAAAAAGAAAAAAGACATTTTTTTATTTATGTCCACCTATGATCGCCATGCGAGTCTGATTAAACGGGTTGTCAATAAAAACTGGAGGATCTTACAATCGGACCAGAAATATGGGTATATGTTCAAAGAAAATCCATTTTGGATCTATCGAAAAGGGAAGACTGTAGGTCAGAAATTAATATCAGCTGATATTATAAAAAATGGCCATAAAGAAAGAGGAATTATACAAACCACTCTTGCCCCTATTAAAAATGGCACATTTGCTTGTTGCAAATGCCAGCACTGTGCGGCAATCATTAAAGGTGAACAGATCAATCATCAGATGAAAGGTTTTCCCATTAAAGTAAGGGGACACTACACATGCGATACCTGTGCGGTTGTTTACATGCTTAAATGTCCCTGTGGAAAGGTATATGTTGGGCAGACAAGCAGGAATATAAAAACCCGATTAACAGAACACAAATCAATGATTAGGCAATTTATTTCTAAAAAGAATGATAATATCAAAATGGATGAGGAAAAGAAAAATTATGGTGAAACGTCATGGTCATGGCTTGTCTGAACTGCGCTGGTGCTTTCTTGAACAAGTACACTGCCAAGAACCTGGGCAGCTTAAGAAGAAACTGCTGCAAAGGGAAGCCTTTTGGATTCACCGCTTAGATGCGGTGACTCCGAAAGGCTTGAACGAGATATTTAGCCTTCAGGCTTTTTTGTAGAACATTGTTGTTTTTAACCTTCTATTTTATTTATTTTTTGCTTTTAAGATGTTCACATGTGTTTGTAATTAGTCCCATATAATGCCGACTTGGGCTCTGGGACGCATGCTTGAGAAAGGGGAGGAGCCTCCTCGAAACGTCGCTGCGTGTACAGACACTATCTGCCCGGTCTCCCACCGTCTCCTATGATAGCTCCGGCGGGAGCAAGAAACCACGGACTTTCCTTTATTGAACGATGGTGACATCGCTATTACGCTAAGTACCCCTTTATTTTGCTGTATATCCATGTTGATGCACTGAAGTGGTTTTAAACAGATCTATAATAAAAGTTTATACGTTTTACTATAAAGCCCATTCTATTTTTATAGAATCGGATTTGTGCAGGTGTGGAGACCTGTGAATGGAGCTTTAATATCTATGGGGTTATAACATTATATATGTGGCCGGTTTATATACATAATGTCTGTATGTACACCCTCTAAATTGTAAAGTGCTGCGGAATATGTTGGCGCTATATAAATAAAGATTATTATTATTATTATTATTATTATTATTATTATTATTTCCACAGCAGATAACAAGTACTGTATATACAGATCAGTAGGAAGTCTTTGGGCTTCCTGCTTCTCAGACCTGATGGTCATGTGACTGTCAGGGTTTGGTAACTACAGGAACTGCTGGATCTAGACAAACTCAGATTAGCTTTGCAGTAAGTACTGGGGGCTGTATTTCCCCTGTAACTGAAGCTACTATGTCAACCTGATTAAAAGGGAAATCAGTAACAAAAAATAAAATTATGTCAAGGCAACTCCAGAAGTCAATAAGGCAGCCAAAACCACAACTTTCAGCCCTGCCATTGAGAACCTTAAAATTTGTTTAACCTATAAAATAAACTTTTTTCACTTATGGAAAGTGACACATTTACAAAACTTATTTAGCTCCACTTTTTGCAATAGAAATGTAAAATAAATGAAAAAAGTCTTTTTTTACCATTTTCTCTGATATTACAAAAAAAAATTCTCAAGTAAAAAATTACATAACACGAAGATGGTGAAATTTGAGAAAATTCAGCAGGATAGCCAAGCCCTAGAAAGTACTCTCGTGTTCAACCCGCATGAAAATTTTCTGGACAGGAAAATACATACATGACCTGGTTAGGAGCTGGTTTATTGGTGGAGAGATTGGTCGATCACTTTGTGTCTGTATTTTATATTCATGTCATCCGTTTATGAATTTTAAGATGTAATTGATGTAATTAATTATTGAAAATAATATACAGCTTTCATAAATTGTGGTGATAGCACATTTCAATGCTTGACAAAGGCTCTGAGAGAGCGCGGACGTTGCATTCTTTGACATGAAGGAATTAAATATTCTTTTCACTGGAATTCTGCTGTGGAGTGCTGAAATCTTCCCTCATTTTTATATGTTTAAAATAAAATTTATGTGTGAAGCTTTCAAATTAACTAATAAACATTTTCTCCATTCTGTACCAGTTGTGTTTTAGCTGCACAGTGTAGAGCTCCTCTACAGGGAATACGACCAGTGGCGAGAGCTCCTCAGTCCTGGCTGTACATGCTCAGACATCACCTCTCCTCTCAGGCAGCTATTATCAGTGTTTTCCATGCTAAGTAATCGCACACACTCACTGCTGAGCGAGTGTTCACCCTCAGGTGCTGTCATTCTACTTCCGCCCTCTGTACTCCTTAGTAATCACACACACTCACTGCTGAACAAGTGGTGCTGTCATTCTACTCCCATCCTCTGTACTCCTTAGTAATCACACCACGACTGCTGAGTCGGTGCTGTATCACCCTCCTGCTGTTCATAATCACACATCCGGGATGTCCCTTCTGTCACTCCTTCCTGACAAAAATCACATACAATCACTGCTGAGTGAGTGTTCAACTCCAGGTGCTGTCATTCTACTCCTGTCCTCTGTACTCCTTAGTAATCACACACACTCACTGCTGAGCAAGTGTTCACCCTCAGGTGCTGTCATTCTACTTCCGCCCTCAGTACTCCTTAGTAATCACACACACTCACTGCTGAACAAGTGGTGCTGTCATTCTACTCCCATCCTCTGTACTCCTTAGAAATCACACACACACACTCACTGCTGAGCAAGTGTTAAACCCCAGGTGCTGTCATTCTACTCCTGTTCTCTGTATTCCTTAGTAATTATTCAAACAGTGCAATTAAATAATAATATCAAAAATACCTCAATCAGGTAAGTGCATTGAGAAAAGAAAACAAAAATATTGTTTGGTTCCAGCAGGGATTTCAACCTAGGATCCCTATGCTGAATTGTAGCTACTCACAGCTCTTTTCATAAACAGACCTTTGTTTGACTAGAGTGAGCACTATGTGGGGAAAGGTATAGTGTTGTCAAACCTGCTTGGTCACATGATGTGCAGATCAAACAAATTTTATATGCCCCCTTTTGAAAACACTAAAAGCTGAAGCAGGACAAATCAAGCATGAAATGCCTTCATGGTAAAACCCCTTTATTATATGATTGACCTGAAGACTAAACTGGTAAAAAAAAATAACACAACGGATGTAGTAGAGTTTACCTTGAGCGCAATATCACAAAAAGTATTGGTGAGATCTTGTACCATGATATCATGGTGCATTTTCTGTCAAGTTAACCTTTACTAAATCTGTATATAAGAGAATTACTGTAATAAAAAAAAACAAATTTTTGAGTCTTCCAGACGTAAAAGAGTTCAACAACAATGGATTTAGGCCACTGGTAACAACAATGAGTCTCCACTTTTGTAAAGAGATTTTAGGAAAAATCCTGACACTACAAACTCATATGCCTCTCCATCACTGAAACATCTAGCAAAGATGGAAAAATCCTTTTTTGGGTCAAAATAGAAGTAAAACGTTTGTTTCCCAAGCAATGTCCTTTTTAAGCATAACTACTAACTTCCTTCCTTACATTGGTATAGACAACAAGCTGTCTTGTATACCACATTGAAGTTCATATTAACAATACTTGCACATTATGGGACTTACCTGGCACAAACAGTCATGGAAAAAATTGAGATGATCCCTTCAGGTCTCTGAGCTGTGAGTGAAATTGTAGTGATAAGTTAGTGATGTGATAGAGCAAATCTATTAGAATGTGTAAGGAGTCAGTGTATCTCTAGCAACCAATGTCAGACAGAACATCGTTATCAGCCAGTCTGTCAAGGATTTCTTGAAGGGGTTGCCTAGGAGTAGAAAAAATGTCCACCTATGGGCTGTGTCAAGTGGACACATTTTCTCCAATCCCAAATGACCCCTATAAGTCATAAGCTCAAATAAGAAAGTATTAAGAGTAGGTGAGGTCTACAGTCAATTTGTTTAGAATAGAAGACTAGTTCAAGTCCATAACCCTAACCTCTGTACAAGACAGAAGAATACATTTTTGGATTTTCTCTCCATGGAAAACCAATAATGGGATTGGAAGCAGATAAGACTTTATTCTTACTAGTTTTGATGTCTAAGCATCTGTGGCTCCATGAGGAGCAAAAAAAATACTCACAAACTATGACATTTTTCTTTGTTAAGATCCATTAAAGGGGGAAGGAGGTCTCGCTCTATTCACTTACAGTAATTATATTTTTATGCATTAAGTGATTACTATGAGCTTCAGAACAATATTGCAAAGGTGCTTACGGTGGCCAATAGTGTGTTGCCCTGTTGACCTCTAAAAAGTTATAATTATTTAAAGAGGTTACATAGTTAGTTTGAAAAAAGATACATGTCCTTCAAGTTCAATCAAGGGTGGAAAAAGATGTGGATGAAGGAAGGTGGATAGGGGATTTTTAAGCTTTGTTTCCCCTACTGCTAAAGACTTGGTTCTCGTAAGACAAAAACCAATCTGCCCAAAAGGAATATTCAATTTAAATACCAAAATTGCCATTAGACTGGATCAAGACTTGTATACGCCTACATAAATATTCATATTTTTTAGTAATCTGTAGTTGTCTAAGCCTTTCCTGAAACCCTCACCTGTTCCTGCTGTGACCAGCTCCTCAGGTAGGCTACTCCATAGTTTCACAATTCTCATGGTGAAGAAGGTTTTTCTCTTCTGGAGACTGAATTTTTTTTTTTTTTCTCCAGACGGAGCGAGCACCCCCTTTGTCTTTTAAAGGGGGTTTTACATAAAATAGCTTTTTTCCATAACCTTTGTAGGGGCCATTTATATGCTTATATAAATTAGTAATGTTTTCCTGTAGCCGTCTTTTCTCAAGACCAAATAGGTTTAATTTTTTTAACCTTTCCTCATAACAAAGATGCTCCATTCCCCTTATTAGTTTGGTTGGTTGTCTTTGCACTTTGTAAGAGGTTTGCTGCATTAAAGGTTTTGTCTATATATTTAGAATATGTTCTAGATAATCTCTAGGTACGTTTGTAATCTACTTTTATTAATGTTTCTATTCTCTTCTTTCAGTTTTATATAAGCTATTTAATAACAGGAAGCTCAGTAGATTTTTGCGTGTTGACACATAGCAACCACCACTGTGAGAAGCCCAGGAATCAGGTGACCAAAGGGTGTGGCTTGTTTCAGAGCAGCATTTAAATTCACCATTTTTGTCCTGCTCCTTAAGGCTTTAAACATGAGGTAGATAGCAGCAGAGGTGCACTAAAACAGGTTGGGAAGGAGGAAAATAGAAAAACACAGCAAAGAATCCTTGGACTTCACCGGGAAAAGAGAGACAGCTTTCACAAAACAAAATGCTGTTGCTCAGCTGCAGAAATGGTAGGCTACATAAAATGCAAAAAAATCACAAATTAACAACAAAAACATCACAGGGAGATGAGTTAAGACTCAGAAAACCATTTAATTTACTTATTTCATTTTGGGTGTAGGGAGGTTCAGAAGACAACCACTTTAGTAAGGGAAAACTTAGTTTTTGAGGACAAATATTAATAGACGGCTGCATTTTGTGGTCGGCGCCATGCAGGTAAATTCATGGGTGCATAGGAGTTTGGCACTTGGCCAAGTTATGACCACTATGAAACCATGCTGTATGGAAGAGAATTTTTATTTTTGCTTTCTTTTTTGTGACTCTAGCTGATAGCTCTTATCTGAGAATAGCAAAACCTCGCCAAGAGACCACATTATGCTCCTTTATCCAGTCAAGATATTTTGTGTCCCATAATATACTGTACTATGACTATTGGATGTCTTCTTTGACAGGATGACACTTTTAGAAGACCAAAGTTGATGCAAATTTTGGGCTGTCTTTTTAAAAAGGTTTTATTGTGGTTGTTCAGTCTACTGGGGCTACCATGGGGACAGGTGGAGTGGAGTGGTTACTGGAGAGTGATACTGACTTATAAGCTTTACCAGGTGCATGAACCTTGCATCAGGCATTCCCATGCTGCTAATGATAATATTCTGTCTATCTCCATGACATGTGGCTTATAAATATATAATCAGAAAATAACTATTAGGGCATGTCCACACGGCTTATTTGGACAAGGTTTTCTGAGCGTTTCCTTGCCCAAAACCTCGTCCAAAACGCTTCCAAAATGCCCTCAGTTCATTTAATTGATTCCTATGTAAAACCTCGTTGTAGTTTACACACGATGAGGTTTTTACGCGCTTCTTTGGAAAGAAGTGTCATGTCAATTCTTGAAGCGTGTTTTCGGTGTGGTTTTTGGCACGGTTTTGGCGCGTTTTGGGTGCGATTTTGGGTGCGGTTTTTGTCCTGGCTATTAATTTGTTTGTGTGAAATCCTCGTCGAAAACATGATCCAAAACCTTGCCGAAAAATGCTTCTAAAACCTCTTCTGAAGAAGCGTGTTTCAGGCGAGGTTTTGATGTGGTTTTGGTTCAGGAAATGCTCCGAAAACCTCATCCAAAACCTCGTTCAAATAAGCCGTGTGAACATGCCCTTAGATAGATGTGAGTTAATGTGGTATTAACAAGGTGCAAAGATCTTACCATCAGGTTCCTCCTTAATTGACACTGACAGATCAAAGTTATTGCATTTTTTCTCCTTCTCTGTTTGAATAGCATGATAAACAGAAAATACCTGGTGGCCAAATGGAAATATAGTTCATAATAGGTTTTATAAAATATAACAGTAGCCATTAGTGATATCAGCAGCTTATTATACATATCAATCAGGGACTCCTGAGTATATGCAGTGCAGAGAGGGAGCCTGCCGTAGTCTGAAATCCATCTCTTACCTGTTCAGAGGCTCTGGATGTTATCCTAACCCTCCCCATGCTGTACCCAACACCTTGCAGACTGATTAATTTGCACAAGGTACAAAGAAATCAGTGCATCAATAGCAGAAGGAATGTAAACTACAGGAAACTACTGTAATCCACTGAGATTATCATGTTACAGGGTAAATAAATAATTCAGTACTTTACATTTTAATTGATGTTTGTGTAAATGCAAAAATATGAGCAGAATGAGAGAGTGTGGTCTTGATTTGGGGACCATTTTCAACTATTGTCATGGAGAAATGTGCTTTCTAAAATGGCCTCCTCATTTAAACATTGGCAAAATATATTTTCTCTTTACCGTCAAAGTGGCTTGACCCTTTCCTTTTGCAGTTACCATGAAGTCTCCAACTTCAGATGTCTACAAAGAAATAGACACAGGTCTTATTTTTACGTAACATTAGTGACCATCACCATTGCATCCTTGGATTCTGACCTGTTCTGATCGGGCCATCAACGCATTTTGTAAATTTATTCCATAAATCATTCTGTGTGATCTCCCTGGAAGCTTGAAGGACACATCCATTTCCAAGTCTTTGAATTTTGGTACATCTATCTCATACTGAGCAAGGGCTTCAAACTGGACCATAGTAGACTAGAACCAAGAGTTAGAGAAGAATATAAAAATGGTTAGTACAACACCCATAGCTTGAGCCTATAGGACCATGAAAATTTACATGGAAAAATTGGACAGTGACTTCTCTGCAGTAGATTGTCAGCTCTAATGAGCAGAGACAACTTTTCTGTAGACTGTAAGGTCTTTGGTGTAGGGACTGACTTCTCTTTGGTAGAGTGCAAGCTCTTCTTGGCAGACACATTTTTTTTTGTAGATTGTAAGCTCATAGGGGCAGGGACCTCTCTCCTGTAGAGTGTAAGAACTTATGGGCAGAGACCTCTAATTTGTAGAGTGTGAGCTCTTTAGGGCAGTGACCTCTCTCCTGTAGAGTGTAAGCTATTACAGGCATCAACCTCTTTCTTGTAGAGTATAAGCTATTATGGACAGGTAACTCTGTCCTGTAGCATGTAAGCTCTTATGGACAGAGACCTCTCTCCTGTAGAGTGTAGGCTCTTATTGGCAAGGACCTCTCTCTTGTAGAGTGTAAGCTCTAATGGACAGAGACCTCTCTCCTGTAGAGTGTAAGCTCTTATGGGCAGGGACCTCTCTCCTGTAGAGTGTAAGCTCTTATTAGCAGGGACCTCTCTCTTGTAGACTGTAAGCTCTAATGGAAAGAGACCTCTCTCCTGTAAAGTGTAAGCTCTTATGGGCAGGGACCTCTCTCTTGTAGAGTGTAAGCTCTTATTAGCAGGGGCCTCTCTGCTTTAGTCTTATTGTTCCTTTGTTTTGATTACATGCCCTTTTTCTTCTTACCATTTAAACCATAAGGCACTGTGAAATATGGTGGAACTATAAAACTAAAGATTTTGTATTACACGATTTATATATTATTATTGCACCCATATATTCTGTATACATATATAGTCCACAGACAAATATTCTTTTGTAAAACCAATGTACAGCAGTCCAATAGTGCTCATAACAATGGGAGTGACAGAATTTTGCCAAGATAGTTTACTGTCTCTTTACATCGATAAAAGGACTAAAGTAAAGGTGTAACATTTTCTTCACACGTGAATGTCATACCTGCGTTGACCCAAAACTTTCCCCATAGTATTCTTTTCGGTTACCCTTTTTCACCAATGGTGCTTTATCATAATTCTTCATCTTTAAGAGGGGAAAGAGATAGGAGGAGCCTCAAGGAAAAAGCGAAGCCAATTCTCCCATGGGTGTTATCTGGAGGAAAATTTAAGCACAAAAAAATCCAAGTCTCAAAAACAAGAAAATGTTTAGGATAAAATTTGCTGATGATACCTCTAAAATTCCTGGTACTTTACCTGTAGATGCAGACATTAGTACCTTGGTGTTTTGACTTGCCAGCCTTACCATGAAATAAAGTAGGGGATGGATAAGGGTCTTCGGGGTTTCATAACGACATTTAAATATTTCACAGCTTTATTGAGCCTTTCCAGGTAAACTCGGGTGTAAAAAATAAAAAAAACCAAAACAAATGTAGTGGGTATGAAATAAAATTTCCTCCAAAAGCCCCTAGCAACAAACTACAAAGAGGAAAAAAAAGGCCAAAAAAATAACTTTTTTAAAATAGATAGCAAAAAAACATATTTTATGCAAAACACTGAAACCTCAAAAAAAAAAATATATATTGGGGGACCAGTGGGTGTGTATATCCCTAAAAGCCCCAAAGGGGGGAAAATTGAGCCCCCGACCTAAAGGGTATACCTTAGGGGAATTTGTTTGCAGGGGCAGGCTCCGCCAGACCGCCTTATCAGGGATTGTCCTTTTGTATATATAGGTCAGGGCTCAAATTCCCCCTTTAGGGTTTTAGGGAAGTACACACCCACTGGTCTCCCAATACTAATATATGGTTTTTTTGGGTTTGCAGTGTTTTGCATCAATATGCTTTTTTAGCTATCTAATTAAAAGTTTATGTTTTTTAGGCCATTTTCTTTCATTGAGTTTGTTAAACTTGGGTGTATAAGAAATGAACATTGTAATATGTTGTTGAATACATAGACATTCAACACAAGTAAAGTATATTATGTATGCAAGACATTTGTTCTATATGTTTATTTTTGTGTTTTCACCTCCATGTTGCTTCTGTGCTGTTATATAACAGTGCACTATATGGCTAGGTTCAGTATAGTAAGTAAAATATATTGACTTTAACGGCTTACATGGTCATTGTGATGAATAAGCTAAATAAAGAATAAAGTTCAAAGTGTAAACATACATCTCGACATATGCTGTTACTAGTATTGATTGAAATATTACTTATAAATAGTATAACTTCACCCCTGTCTCTCAGCATACAGTCAGTAATCAATAGTGTAATTGCTGGGGTTGCAATATCCATCTAAGTGATCAGGGAGGTCCTCACCATAGGTGGACAGGCCCGTTAATGATTGGGCAGAGTGATGCTGTATGTGTTATAGAGAGTGATGGGCAGCCATAAAGTTACAGCTGTACAAGCCTTTTTATCTTCTCTGCACTGATCTCTATGATCAGTGCTAAGAAGCAACAGGAAGTGACTTCCACCAGGAATCCTTCCACTAACCCTTCTACTGCCCCACACCAGGTCTTCTTAAATGAACTCATTGATTGCCCTAGATCAACATAAATACTTACATTAACCTCTCTACTGCCCTACACCAGGAATTCTTACATTAACCCTTCTACTGTCCAATGCAAGGTCTAAATTAATGATAAACAAAGCAAATGTATACCAGCTCACCCAGAGAATGCCAGTTGCCAGGATGTCCGTGCACGTATTCCGCCTGGAGTCCACGATAAGATACTGAACTTGAAACGAGAAGATGAATACAGCACCAAAGGACAGAAAGCCCGGCTAAAATCCAAAAAGGCTTTATTGCAATACATAATTAAAAAGTACACGTAGCATCCCCCCGAAACAAATCCAGGTGCGATTAACGCGTTTCAGGTGTGTGACCACCTTTTTTTCGGGGGGATGCTACGTGTACTTTTTAATTTTGGATTGCAATAAAGCCTTTTTGGATTTTAGCCAGGCTTTCTGTCCTTTGGTGCTGTATTCATCTTCTCGTTTCAAGGTCTAAATTAACCCTTTCTCTACCCTAGAGCACCAAGGATGTTTACATTAAATTCTCCACTGCTTTACATCAGTCATCTTTATATTCTTTACCTAGACCACCATTCTTAACTTGCATGCATTCTTAACTTAGCCCTTTAACTTTCCTGTATCACCAGGGATCCTTGCATTAACCCCTTTACTGTCCTAGAACACAACGTATGTAGCATTACTCCTTCCACTTCACTATTCTAGAGATACATACACTAACCATTATACTGCTCTAGATCACAAAGGATCTTTACATTTACCTCTTCAATGTCCTAGACCAACATAGGTGGGATCTGGCTGGATCTCTCAGGTCACCCTCATATGGGCTGTTGAAATAACAGCCAGTTTGTAGAAATTGAAGAGTAGCAGGATTCTGGTTGGTTTCCAAGAATTATTGTTATTATTTATTTTAGAGCGTCCTTAGTTCCAGAGCACTGTACATTCGAGGGGGGGTTATATATATAACATAGGTCAAACAAGTACAAAAAGTAACTATCAACTGGACCAGGGGGAGAGAGGGCCCTGCCCATGAGGGCTTACAGTCTACGGGGAGGGAGGAAAGAGACAGGAGATGAAGGGTGAGAAGATGAGGTGAGAATTCAGTTGGGACTATGTTCTTGGAATGCAAACACAACTGACTAAATCAGACAACAGTAAGTGTAAGGGTGTCCTCAGCTTCCCACCCAGATATCCATCACTCCCTCTTTTCACTCCTATTATCAGGAATTACAGTGTGAGATATAGCTAATTTTAGAGGCTACAGTTTGCAATATAATAATCTTTTTATTTGTTATAGGGCTCACAACTGTATTATATTTAATGTAATCCATAGTTATTAAAAATTATTTACCTGTCCTGCTATGTAGTACCAGGCAAAGAGCCCTGTCCTCCCTTTTTCCTTATCTACTGCAAACCATGTGATGTTCATTGATCACATGGCTTCAATGAACATTGTTTCATCACTCACTGGGTGTGCATTGAAGCCAGGCTCAGCTCAGGAATACTCCACTGTAGTGGGTGGGACCAGAGCAGAGAACGATTTGGCTGCAGTCACTTTTTCCAATCCTTAGTTTGAATATAAATAGAAGTAATTACACTACAATAATTATAGGTGAGGGGGAAATGTTTTCTTATCTTTGAGTCCTGCTGGCCGAACTCAGCAATGGGAGAAGAGGACAGCAGTCCAGAGCTTGGGGGTTGTGTACCGGTGCCATGAAAATGATGACTGCAATTCTGTACAATTTACACAGTGTCTCATGAGTCCTATCATTACCGCACGTGCTGCGGTGGGGGGGGGGGGGTTACACAGTAATATCAGCACAATGTCTAGCTGTAGTAATGGTGGAGGGACGTGCTAGATTGCAGTGCAGTCTGGGAGTTGTAGGAAAGAGATCCTGTAGAACTGCTGACAATCCCACAAGCAGGATGTTTCACTGCAAAACGTGTATCTTGTGATCGATGAATAAGGAGGCAAAAAGAAAAGAAACACATGAAGATGATGGGATATCTTTACTTTTTATATAAATGCTGTCTATAGTGTTCTATAAAATATTTAAACTGGATAACTCCTATAAATGCAAAGTGTGCAGGAAGTCAAGCTGTTGTTTAAGAGGCTCTAGATTGTGACACTATGAGAAGCTTGTCTTTGTATGGTGGTCTTTGTTAAGTAAAATTATTGTAGTATTATTCAGTCACTATGTGGGGCAATTTGTGGTTGTGTTCAGGCAGTAGTGTTTGTTCTAATGCAGTGGCATTATTGGTAATGTTATATCTTGGAATAGGGCATTGTGTTCAGTAACAGTATGACAGTAATAAGTTTGGGGAGATATTATATCCTTATGTAGTGGTAATAACAATGTATGACTATTATTTAGAGGTAATAGTAAAGGTTTGTGGTCAGGGGGCCCCATTGAAAAGCTTGTAATGCTGCCTAGCCCTTTATAGCTATGGCCCTACATGCAGGAATATCCTACCCACCAAAGCAAAGGATGTCACGAATCCTACTGTAAGTCACTGAAGTCAGGCATCATTGGTCGTAATCATATGAAGGATCAGGCTGAACGTCATGCCCTCTCCTCTACCAGTGCTATTCTCTTCCCTGTAAATTATATGATTAATGGGTATGCAGCTGGTGTTTCAATAGGAGGATAAGGTCTTATAGCTACATCTTATAAGGCTTCCATGTATGTTTCCTCATAACATGAGAGGCACATACTCAAATTTTGGGGTCAATAGAGCCTTTTACTAGGGTTAGTTGAAATTACTATTGGTTTGCTTTCCACATTTCTTATCAGCAAAGCCTGTGAAGAGGGATAACCCTAGTCAATATCCCTCCCCTGACGAGGAAAACCTGAGTTGGACCTCTTTCCCCTCAGGGTCTCAAAGCAACTACATGAGATTTTATTTCACCTTATCCCATCATTAGTACAGTCTTCTGTAACCAGTCTCATTATATTTCAGAATTTAAAGCAACAATCATAGTATTCAAAAGTATAACACATATACATGAATGACTGTTTTGGCCATTATAAGGCTATGAAAAGAGTAGAAGAGGTGACTCTTTGATGACAATGTGCATAACTGAATGGACTTACATCAACTAGGTCAATACAGGTTGGTTCACTCATCAGCATGGCAATGAGGACGAAGGCTGTGAGTCTAGACTCCCGCTCCGCGGAACTTCTCGTTATACCCCCCTATGGAAAAAAAAACAGAAATGATTTACAAAATATTATAAAAAACCAACATTCGCTCTCTAGGCAGCTCTGAATGGATAATACACTATGTGCAGTTCGAATTCTGAATCTAAGCTTTAACTTTGTAAATCTACATGTTCTCTCCCATGTCTACCGAGTAGATAGGCACTTTCTCAATTGCTTAGGGAAAAAAAATATAAAAATGGCAGCAGCATCCAAGAGCAGAGGACAATTGTATCAAAAATCAATGCAATATTTCCTGGAAGATAATGTAGGACAATGTAAACCATTGTGCACACCAAGTAATGTTTAACAGTGTTAAGCTCATTGAAGGTAAAAAAGACACTTTGAAAGCCCCAATTCCCTATGGAAATATCTCCAAAGTGGCCCTTTAGCTGCCCAAAAAGTCACATTGATAAGGAGTCTCCACTATGTACAGTGAAGGAAATAATTATTTGATTCCTTGCTGATTTTGCAAGTTTGCCCACTGTCAAAGACATGAACAGTCTATAACTTTAAGGGTTGTTAATTTTAACATTGAGAGAGAGAATATCCAAAATTAAATCCAGAAAATCACATTGTATAAATTAAATAAAGTTATTTGCATTTTGCTGAGAGAAATAAGTATTTAATCCCTCTGGCAAACAAGACTTACTACTTGGTGGCAAAACCCTTGTTGGAAAACACAGCAGTCAAATGTTTTTTGTAGTTGATGATGAGGTTTGTGCACATGTCAGGAGGAATTTTGGCCCACTCCTCTTTGCAGATCATCTCTAAATCAATAAGATTTTGAGGCTGTTGCTTGGCAACTTGAAGCTGCAACTCCCTCCATAAGTTTTCTATGGGGTTAAGGTCTGGAGACTGGCTAGGCCACTCCATGACCTTAATGTGCTTCTTTTTGAGCCACTCCTTTGTTGCCTTGGCTGTATGTTTTGGGTCATTGTCTTGCTGGAAGACCCAGCCATGCCCCATGTTTAATGTCCTGGCAGAGGGAAGGAGGATGTCACTCAGGATTTTATGGTACATGACTCCATCCATTCCCCCATTGATGTGGTGAAGTAGTCCTGTGCCCTTAGCAGAGAAACACCTCCAAAACATAATCTTTCCCCTTCCATGCTTGACAGTGGTGACTGTGTTCTATGGGTCATAGGCAGCATTTCTCTTCTTCCAAACACAGCGAGATGAGTTAATGCCAAAGAACTCAATTTTTGTCTCATCTGACCACAGCACCTTCTCCCAATCACTCACAGAATCATCCAGGTGTTCATTGGCAAACTTCAGATGGGCCTGCACATGTGCCTTCTTGAGCAGGGCGACTTTGCGGGCACTGCAGGATTTTAAACCATTACAGCGTAATGTGTTACCAATGGTTTTCTTGGTGACTGTAATGGCCAGGATAGCGGATCCTCTGGACCGCCGCGAGAGATGGTGTAAGCCACGCTAGGGAGCGGAGTCTAAGTAGGTTCTGGTTTTCACCAGAGCCCGCTGCAAAGCGGGATAGACTTGCTGCGGCGGGAGTCTACCAGGTTGCTACCCCTGACGTGACTTGCTTGCGGTGGCAGCCGATGTGTAACGTGGTACAGAAACGTGAGGCATAGACGTAGTCGGGGACAGGCAGCAAGGTCAGGGCAGGCGGCAGAGGTTCGTGGTCAATAGACGTAGCAAGAGGGTCAGGCCAGGCGGCAAAGTTCAGAGTCGAGAAACATAGACGGAGGTGGCGTGGAACCTTGTTTCGAGCACACGTGACACAGGAGAGGGTGAAGTCCTTGACGTCTTGTGCCAGAGTCGGCCACCAGTAGTGCCGAGAGATCAGAGCATAGGACTTCCGTATTCCGGGGTGACCAGCCAACAGGGAGCTATGCCCACACTCCAGTATCCTTTTCCTGAGTGCCGGCGGCACGTAAGTCTTGCCCGTAGGAATGTTTTGGAGATCTACGGGAGCCAAGTGAACCAACCGTTTGGGAGAAATAATGTGCTGTGACACAGGTTCTTCACCAACAACATCAGAGGTATGGGAGAGGGCGTCAGCCTTGACATTTTTCTCAGCAGGCCAAAAGTGAATGCGAAAGTCAAAGCGTGAGAAGAATAGGCACCACCTGGCTTGGCAAAGGTTTAGACGCTGGGCCATCTGAAGATGCAAGAGATTCTTGTGATCCGTAAAGATGTCAATTAGGTGACACGCCCCCTCCAGTAGATGGTGCCATTCCTTCAAGGCTTACTTGATGGCCAAGAGCTCCCGATCCCCAATGGCATAGTTCCGCTCCGCCGGCAAAAAGATCCTGGAGAAAAACCCGCAAGTGAGAGTCTTGCCTTTGGGGCTTTTCTGTGTGAGGACCGCCCCTGCCCCCATGGAAGAAGCATCCACCTCCAAGGAGAAAGGCTTCTCGGGATCTGGCCGGACCAAGACAGGCGCCGAGGAGAAGGCAGTCTTTAGTTCGGTGAACGCCTTTTCTGCCTCCGGAGGCCAACATCTGGGGTTCGCGTTCTTCCGGGTGAGCCAACAGGGTGGGGAAGTGAGGAATGAATTGACGATAATAGTTGGCGAATCCCAGGAAGCGCGGTATCGCCCGAGGACCGACAGGATAGGGCCTGTGCAGAACCGCAGAGAGTTTAGCTGGATCCATCTGCAGACCATTAGCAGAGACGATATATCCGAGGAAGGGTAAGCTGGTCTGATGGAATAAACATTTCTCCAGTTTAGCGTACAGATGGTTGTTGCGCAGATGTCACAGAACGTGGCGCACCTGTGCCTGATGGGTCTGGAGGTCTGGGGAAAAGATGTCATCCAGTTACACTATGACGCAGGTGTACAATAAATCCCTGAAGGCGTCATTGAAATTTCCCTTGAAAAACGGGGGGGCTTGCAAAGTCTAAAGGCATCCCCCATTATTCAAAAATATCCATCTGAGTATTGAAACCTTTTCCCCATTCGCCCTCTCTGTATTCTGGATTTTATAGCCCTGCAAATCCAATTTAGAAATACTTTTGGCCCCCCCGAGCGATCGAAATTCTGAGATCAACGGAAAATGGGGAGTGATTCTTCACCCTGATCTTGTTTAGCCCTCTTTAAAACAATGCACCGGGAAGAGACCGTCCCTTTTTCGCACAAAAAAGAACCGCAACCGCCGGGGAGGAAGATTGCGAATAAACCCTTCTGCAAAATTTTTCCCGTATATTGCGACAGGCCCCGAGTCTCGGCATGGGCAATGGGTAGCCCCCCCCAGGGGGGCAGTGCCAGGGAGAAGGCAATGTGCATTTTTAAGGCCTATGGGGGGGGAGAGTCCAAGCCTGTTTCTCCCCCAAAACAGTCCGTGAAAATTTGGTACTCCGCTGTAGGCCTGGCAGAGGTTAGCGGGCAATCGCGGAGAAGTGGAGTCACTGGGCGGGTCCACCAAAAACAAAGATCCTGGCCACCCGCCCCCAAACCAGGACCTCTCCGTTTCCATCGAGTGGTAGGGTGTGACATTGCACCCAGGGAACCCCCAATAAAATCGCAGAGGAAGCCAAAGGCAAATACTGGAAAAAAGAGATCTTCTCCTTTACAGGATCCCTATGAGGAGGGACCCCGGCGGGGTGATGAACTGAATGGGATCTTTAGGGAGCTCTCCACTGAAAAGGAAAAAAAAAAGGTTTTTTCCAGGTAAAGTAAGGGGCGATAACGGAAAACCCAAAGAGATGTGGATAAAAATTTCCGCAGAACCCGGAAGGCGGGAAGGGCCTGCTCCGGAACGAGAGCCCCAAAATCAGAATTCCTCCCCCGGATCATCAAACGTGGGGAGGAAATTAGAAACCCAGGGAAAGCCTCTCCCACGGAACCTAGTGCGACGTTTCCAGCCGGTTTTAGGACCATCGGGCAAATTCTGCAAAAAATCTGGGCTGGTACAGTAGAGACATAAATTCTGACGGCGTGGAAAGCCCTGCTCCGACAAAAAGGGGGGTGCCCCCTGCATGGTTCCTACTGGAGGGTTAGTGGGAAGCGGCTTTCAGGGCCTTCGGAACACTGGGAAAAAAAGCGAGGTAGTCACGTGGGGGCCAGAAATCTCATTCTTCACGGAGTTTCCCCCTGTCTTTCGCGAAGCGCACTCAAGCAGGTGGCCAGGTGGATTATTCGCCCAGGGGAAAAAAGGGGGGTCTCTTGAGCGAAAGCGTCCTGACCATACTGGCAGGCCCTTTTCAAGGTGGAGCAAAAGGGGCATCATTCCCGGAAAGTTCGAAACCAGGTCCGGAACTGTTAAATGCATAATCGCCCAGGGGGAGTCCCCTGGCGTAGATTAAAAAAAGGCCTCTCGGCTGAAGCACGCCTGGTTCTTCGAAAAGCTGTGGAACTCCTGGAGGAAGGACTGCATGTCGGATCAGGGTCATTCCGGCCAGAGGGGGGTTGCCCAAGCCAGAGCCTTTCCAGATAGCAGGCTCACCACGAACGTGACCTTAGACCTTCAGTGAGAAACTGACCGGCCATCAGTTCAACACTGGGTAATGAAACCCCTGCAGAGCTTCGGGTCTCCATCGAATTTGGTGGGTAGAGGTAACCGCAGCTTAGGCCCCACGGTAGCCAATGGAAAAGCTGGTGAAGGTAGATGACCACCGGCGGAAGTGGCCTCTGCTGCTGGGACGCCAGGAGTTGCCGCATCATGGCAGAAAGCTGGCCCAATTGTTGTGCCTGTTGAGCGATCTGGTGCGATTGCTGGGCGACAACGATTGTAAGGTCCGCAATACTAGGCAGGGGCACCTTGGCGGGATCCATGGCTGGATCTTACTGCAACGGCCGGGATAGTGGATCCTCTGGACCACCGCAAGCGATGGTGTAAGCCACGCAAGGGAGCGGAGTATAAGTAGGTTCCGGTTTTCACCAGAGCCCGCCGCAAAGCAGGATGAACTTGCTGCGGCGGGAGTCTATCAGGTCGCTACCCCTGACGTGACTTGCTTGCGGTGACAGCCGAGATGTAGCGTGGTACAGAAACGTGAGGCGTAGATGTAGTCGGGGACAGGCGGCAAGGTCAGGGCAGGCAGCAGAGGTTTGTGGTCAATAGACGTAGCAAGAGGGTCATGGCAGGTGGCAAGGTTCAGAGTCGAGAAACGTCTGCGGAGGTCAGAAACACGGCAGAGACAAGAACAAAGATAACGCTTTCTCTAGGGCACGGAGGCAACAAATATCCAGCAGGGAAGTTACGTGGATCCATAAAATATATAGGTTCAGCGCCCGGCAATTAATCAATTACCAGCGCGCTGGCCCTTTAAATTTACATGAACGAGCACGCACGCGCTAGGGGGCGCGCACACGCATTCCGGCCAGCAGGGGAAGAGAGCAGGACTGGAGCGTGGTCAGGTAAGTGGATGGGACGGGTGCGCCTGCGGCCAGTAGCATGGCCAGCAGCGCCACCCATCCCCGCCGTGCACCCGGGGAGAGGGACACAGGTGCGCCCGCGACCTGCGGACCGGGACGCGGAGCCACCCGTTACAGTGACTGTGGTCCCAGCTGCCTTGAGATCATTAACAAGTTCCGCCAATGTAGTTTTAGGCTGATCTCTCACCTTCCTCATGATCAAGGTTACCCCACGAGGTGAGATTTTGCACGGTGCCCCAGATTGATGTTGATTAACAGTCATTTTGTATTTCTCCCTTTTTCTTACTATTGCACCAACAGTTGTCTCCTTCTCACTCAGCGTCTTACTTATGGTTTTGTAGCCCATTCCAGCTTTGTGCAGGTCTATGATCTTGTCCCTGACATCCTTAGAAAGCTCTTTGGTCTTGCCCATGTTGTAGAGGTTAGAGTCTGACTGATTAATTGAGTCTGTGGACAGGGGTCTTTTATAAAGGTGACTATTTAAGACAGCTGTTTTTAATGCAGGTAACGAGTTGATTAGGAGCATCTAACTGGTCTGTAGAAGCCAGAACTCTTAATGGTTGGTAGAGGATCAAATACTTATTTCTCTCAGCAAAATGCAAATAAATATATATAATTAATACCATGTGATTTTCTGGATTCTATTTTGGATATTCTATCTCTCAATGTTAAAATTAACCTACCCTTAAAATTATAAACTGTTCTTGTCTTTGTCAGTGGGCAAACCTACACAATCAGCAGGGGATCAAATAATTATTTCCTTCGCTGTAAAAATAATAAATAGCAATTAAAAAGAAAGCAAAATAAAAATATGTATGTGAAAAGTGATGTGAAGGTGGAGCAAAGCTTAACAGGATTGTGATTTCACAATATAAATGAAAAGACATTGGAAAAAGTCCAGATAACTTTCTATGCCACGATGTATGATTCTACAAACTTATGAATGTTTGATGCCCAAACTAAGCGTGTAACTGTCGGAACAGCTTCTCTGATTAATGGTATCCTAGATTCAGGTAAAAAAAATATTACTGGATCTACTGGGTCTTTTGTAAGAGAATGTAAACTCTTAGGGCGACATGTATGAATTCGAATGCGTATTTTTTTATACTTGGCGCCGACAACCCAGTTCTAAATAGATATAAAAGAGTGTAGAATACGACACTATGAAGATTTTTGGCACATTACATAGAGCTTAATGCGCCAAACTTCTCTCAAAGTTCGGCGCATTACACTCTATGCCCATACAAAGTTTGGCGCATTATGCTCTATGCAATGCGTCAAACTTTGTATGAGCATAGACTGTAATGTGCCGAATTTTGAGAGACATATGAAGGAAGGCGCTTCAAAGTGAATTATTGCATTCACTATATTCAGTGTATAATGCATGAAAGTAGATTTTGTGCAATTAAAAATGGCGTCTAAAGTTCATTGCCCTGCCTTCCTTCATATGTCTCACAAAGTTCGGCACATTACACTCTATGCCCATACAAAGTTTGACGCATTGCATAGAGCTTAATGCACCAAACTTTGTATGGGCATAGAGTGTAATTCGCCGAACTTTGAGAGACGTTTGGCGCATTAAAGGGGTTGTATCATTTCATTGAATGTTCTTCAGAATAAGGGGACAGTGAATACAAGTTACTTTGCAATTGGATGTCAATAGCAAAGCTGTCTTGTTATCACAGGATCCCTTATCTTCTGTTTCTGTTTACACTGATATCCAGTGCTGGTCGGATCCCTCCTCCTTGCATTTCACTAGCTGAGAGCTCATTTACATTCTGTCAGGCCCCGGTCGGCTGTATTCACGGAGCTTGCATTCCTGCCTCTCACTCATAGTAAGGGCCCGGCACATTTTCACTCTGCACAGCCAGAAGAAACAGAATAACTCTGTAGGGCTTCTATACTCAGAAAACAGCACAATTGTGTGACTGTGTCTAAACATAGAAGGAGCATTAGAGGCCGAGAGCATTTCACTCTGCACAGCTCTGGAGGAGTTTATAAAAGACTGGATTCATTTGTTATATGAATGCAAGAATGTGGTATGTAAACAGCTCTTATATACTCTGCATAGGGAGAGGACAGTGACATGTGGAGTGGGGGGGGGGGACACACACGGAGCCAGCATGAACAGTGAAGGGGGGATGATGTCATCCCCGTTAAGACACACCCAGCTGGGAGGAGAAGAAACGCCCCTGAATTTCTGTAACTGAGAGGCTGTGAGATTACTGAAACAGGCTAACTGAGGAAGCGATACATCCCCTTTAAGCTCTATGTAATGCACCAAAAATCTTCATACTGTCGTATTCCACACTTTTCTATATCAACTTAGAACTGGGTTGTCGGTGCCAAGTATAAAAAAATATGCATTCAAATTCATAAATGTGGACCTTAAAGTTTAAGAATGTCCCTTATAAGGTGCAATCCAAATTAATACCTCCACTCTCCACCAATATGTTTAATAATACAGTATGCAAGTAACATGAACGCCTGCGGAATTAAAGGGCAAAATGTTTCCAACAAGTAGAAACGGGATATTAAAAGTTTTGATTATGCAGGCAAGTAATTTTAAGTTGACAAGTAGAACTGTACCAAAAGGAGGCGGCTCACCAGTTGTGCAATATGAATTGATCTCTAACACCTCCCTCTGATCCAACATACGTCTTTGAAAGAAATCAGACTGTGTTTTGGGCATGTCCAAAAAATTTTTTTTTTTTTTTTTTTTTTACTGTACATAAAAAGGACTTGGGTAAACCGAACTGTGGCAGCCAGTGTCAGGCAGCAGCTACCAATGCAAATAGGTTCATGGGGCATATTAAAATGGGAATACATGCACAGGATATCAACATCATTTTCCTATTACACAAATCACTTGTCAGACCACACATTTGATATTGTGGACAGTTTTGGGCAACAGTGCATAGAAGACAGGTTCAAAAGGTGGGCAATATAATAAAAGAGTGGGAGGACTAAAATACCCAGAAAGATTACAAAAAGTAGGGTTAGAGTACATACTGTACATACATAAACAAAGAGGAAGCAGTGAGACTGTGGAACTCTCTGCCAAAGGAAGCTGTTATGGTGACTTCACTAATAGAGTGCAAAACGGGTCTGGATACATTTCTAGATGTAATAATATAACAGGTTATAGTGACCGGGATTCTGGAGAAGGGTCTGGATACATTTCTAGATGTAATAATGTAACAGGTTATAGTGACCGGGATTCTGGAGAAGGGTCTGGATACATTTCTAGATGTAATAATATAACAAGTTATAGTGACCGGGATTCTGGAGAAGGTTTCTAGATGTAATAATATAACAAGTTATAGTAACCAGGATTCTGGAGAAGGGTCTGGATACATTTCTAGATGTAATAATATAACAAGTTACAGTAACCAGGATTCTGGAGAAGGGTCTGGATACATTTCTAGATGTAATAATTTAACAGGTTATTTTGACCAGGATTCTGGAGAAGGGTCTGGATACATTTCTAGATGTAATAATAGAACAAGTTATAGTGCCCGGGACTCTGCAGAAGGGTCTGAACACATTTCTAGATGTAATAATATAACAGGTTATAGTGACCAGGATTCTGGAGAAGGGTCTGGATACATTTCTAGATGTAATAATATAACAAGTTATAGTGACCAGGATACTGGGGAAGGGTATGGATAAATTTCTGATGTAATAATATAACAAGTTATAGTAACCAGGATTCTGGAGAAGGGTCTGGATACATTTCTAGATGTAATAATAGAACAAGTTATAGTGACCGGGATTCTGGGGAAGGGTCTGGATACATTTCTAGAGGTAATAATATAACAAGTTATAGCGACCCGGATTCTGGAGAAGGGTCTGGAGACATTTCTAGATGTAATAATATAACAAGTTACAGTAATGGGGATTCTGGAGAAGGGTCTGGATACATTTCTAGATGTAATTATATAACTTGTTATAGTATCCGGGTTTCTGGAGAAGGGTCTGGATACATTTCTAGATGTAATAATAGAACAAGTTATAGTGCCCGGGATTCTGGAGAAGGGTCTGGACACATTTCTAGATGTAATAATATAACAGGTTATAGTGACCAGGATTCTGGAGAAGGGTCTGGATACATTTCTAGATGAAAATAATGTAACAGGTTATAGTGCCCGGGGATTCTGGAGAAGGGTCTGGATACATTTCTAGATGTAATAATATAACAAGTTATAGTGACCAGGATTCTGGAGAAGGGTCTGGATACATTTCTAGATGTAATAATAGAACAAGTTATAGGGACCAGGATTCTAGAGAAGGGTCTGGATCAGGGGCGTTGCTAGGTAGGTTTGTTCGGGGCACAAGCCCTGGACCAGACTCCCTGTGCCCCGAGTCTCAGCACGTCCGGTTCCAGGTCATTACTATGACCTGTAGAGCCGACAAGCTGTTCCACTGTGTGCGGGTCCCCTGGACTCACATTCAGTTCAGAGCAGCAGCAGCTATGTGCAGGCAGAGAGGGAGAGGGCGACTGCCCGGGATGACAGGAGCTCAGGAGGGAGGAGGGGGCGCCGGCTGCTCACACTGTGAAGGGAGTCTGGAAGCAGCGGCTGTCCGGCCGTGAGAGGCTCCACCCCCTGCTGTCCTCTTTTCTCGCCCAGGACCAGACCAGCAAGAAGGACACAAGTGAGTGAGGAGCCTCAGTGCTGAACAATAATTCTAGTAGTGTAATAAGGGGGAGACAAAATAATGTTCCTGAATGTGAACTGTACTGAATGTGTGTGCAAATGTGTATGTATTGTATTTATGTGTATACATGTATGTATGTGTTTGTATAGATGTCTGTGTGTATGTTTATATGTGTATACGTGTGTGTGTGTGTATGTGTGTGTGTGTATGTATGCATTGTATGTTTTTTGTATGTATGTTTAAAATTTATGCCCTCTGTCTATGTCTGTGTATATGTGAAATGTAATTGGTGTATACACACACATACCCAAACAATTCACCTCATTAAAATCAAAAAAACATAACCCTGCCTGGGGTGTTCCTTTTGCTATTTTTCACACGGTGTATTGTGACGGGTACGTATGCGCTGAAATTTACACTTTTGTGCTTCGGACCCTCGCGCTGATAAAGGGCACATCTTCTCGAAGAGCGTGGTGTGGGGGGGGAGGGGGGGGAACAGCCCGCGGCCCCAAGACTTTGATTGACATGTCCTTATCCCCCTATCCCATAAAATTTCAAAACGTATTGTAGGCAGGGGGGGGGGATGTGTAATCCATAGTTTCGTGAGAACTAGGGGATTACCGAAAATTTGCCATGTGAACAAAACCTTTGAATGAAAAACTAAAAACCTGATGAAAAATTTCAAAATTTGAATTTTAATTTTTTTTATTTTCATTAGTCGGGGTTAGATGTTTTTAAAGTTTGCTGCAGCCGACAAAGGGCCTCTTTTTCAACGGGGGGGCCCCGTTTCCGGGGGCGGTTTTTTTTAAAAAAATTTTTGGTTTTCAATAGGGCCCCGACATGCGCACCGGGCAATTACTGAAATTCATAGTTCTCACAGAAAAGGCTATAAATTTAACATTCGTCTCTCCCGTGGGGTACAATACACATATTTGTACACCAGGGGGAGACGTTACATGTCACTTCTTCGTGGCTCTGATAGTGGAGGTGGGAAAGGACCCGGGCCCCCCGTGCTTAGGAAAATTTCGCTGAACAGGGAAGTATTCCAAAACACATGGGGTACTGCCCTAAGGGGTTTTTTCCACAGCTTTTAGTGGGACAGAACCCGTGCGCACCGCTATTCGCCGGGTGTTGGAAAGTACGTGTCTCCAGGTGTAATTTCAGCAAACGCTCCGGCCCCCTCCCAAACCATTTTCACTTTTTCCCCCCGAAAAAAAAAAGCGGGGTCACTTTTTTTTCGGGGGGGCTATGTGCAGGGAAAAAAAGCAGCTAATCCTAAACCCTCACCGCTTGATTTTCCGTATTTTTTGGGGCGAATTTGGGCGCCCTTTTCAGCTCAGTTATGCCCCCCAAATCGGGGGTGTATGTTCACATAAAATTAATGTTGGGGCCGTACCCTTTGGGGGTAATTGCACTTCAATACACCCGAAGTACGGGCCGACTTATGGTAATTCATCGCTTTCACTGAGAGCAAACCGATTACCTGTTCTTGGAGAATATAATATTAGTGGAGCTTAAGAGGGAGCGGCTGGTACACAGTTTTTTCCCTGTAAAAACACATGCCGCAGCTCATGGGGCGTAAAAAAAAAACGCAGTGTGAACCCCGCCCTTCTGATCAAAACTTAACACAGGGGGTGGACCCCGGATGTTTTGGGACCCTAGCAACGCCCCTGGTCTGGATACATTTCTAGATGTAATAATATAACAAGTTATAGTGACCAGGATTCTGGAGAAGGGTCTGGATACATTTCTAGATGTAATAAAAAAAAAATATAACAAGTTTTAGTGACCAGGATCTGGAGAAGGGTCTGGAGACATTTTAAGATGTAATAATATACAGTTACAGTGACAGGATTCTGGAGAAGGGTCTGGATACATTTCTTGGTGTAATAATTAGTGATGGTCCGAATTTCTCAAAATTCGTATCGGTCACTTCGCCGAATTTCCGACAAAATTCGTTGTTCACGGTCCCGAAATTTCTTCGGCACGAATTCACGTTAAAAAAACAGCTATTTTCCAGGCTGCCCAGAGCCCCTGCAGGGTGCTGTAGAAAGTTTGTGCCATGCTTAATATGCAGAGTGAGATTGTTTGGTCTTCATACAATGTTGTGTTTTAGTATGACACGCACAAGACTTGCCGCCGCTCTTAGAAATCGCTTCACTATAAAATTCCCTGGGCACTTAAGAGGGCAAATACTGACCAAAAAACTCAAGCGGGAATGTAGCCTGATAAAGGTCATCATGCCAGCGAAAGATGGAAAACAAACTAGCTGAGAGCTCAGGTGGCATCAGTAGTGATAGAGGTAGGTGGAGTGACGGCGGGCAGCCACTAGCTGCATGCAGGTCAGGCCAGTGGCACAATGAATTCTGGAGGTGGCAACCGGGAACCACTGGTGGCACAATGGAATGAGAGCGGAGGTCACGACGGCAGAAGTATGAGGTCAGGGCAGTGCTCAAGGACATTCTGGAGGCTTGCAGGCATAACAGTATGTAGGCCACGGAGTGGCACAATCACACAGGTGTGGAGGTCAGGCGGCAGCAGTATGAGGTCAGTCAGTGGCTCAATGGCATTCTGGAGGTGGGTGGCCAAAACAGATTAGGCCACAGAGTGGCCAACAATCAACACAGTGTGGAGGTCACGGCTGGGCAGCAGTATGAGGTCAGGCAGTGGCAACAATGACATTATGGATGGCGGAAAAACAGTATTAGGCCACTGAGTGGCACAATGATACAGAGTGGAGGTCACGGCGGCAGCAGGATGAGGTCAGACAGTGGCACATGCTATTATGGAGGCCGGAAAAACAGTATTAGGGCACAGAGTGGCACAATCACACAGTGTGAGGTCCACGGCGGGCAGCAGTATGTTGGTTCAGACAGTGGCACAATGGCATTTTCGGAGGTGGCAAACAGTATTAGGCCACAGGAGTGGCACAATCACAACAGTGTAGAGGTCACGGCGGCAGCAGTATGAGGTCAGGCAGTGGCACAATGAATTATGGAGGCGGAAAAAAACAGTATTAAGCCACAGAGTGGGCTCACAATCACCCCCCAATCACCACAGTGTGGAGGTCACGGCCGGCAGCGTATGAGTGTCAGGCAGTGGCACAATGACATTATGGAGGCGGCCAAAACAGTATTAGGCCACAGTAGTGGCACAATGATACCGTGTGGAGGTCTCCCGGCAGCGCAGTTGAGGTCAGACAGTGGAACAATGACCATCTATGGAGGCGGCAAGACAGTATTAGTGCCACAGAGTGGCACAATCAAACACAGTGTGGAGGTCACGGCGCGGAGCAGTAAGAGGTCAGACAGTGGCACAATGACATTATGGAGGCGGCAAGACAGTATTAGGCCACGAGAAGTGGCACAATCACACAGTTGTGGTGGTCCCGGCCGGCAGCAGTATGAGGGTAAGGCAGTGGCACATGGACATTATGGACGGGCACGGACAAAACAGTATTAGGCCACTGAGTGGCACAATGATACAGTGTGGAGGTCACGGCGCAGCCAGTATGAGGTCAGGACAGTGGGGCACAAATGACTTTGATGGAGGTGGACAAACAGTATTAGGACACAGAGTGGCACAATCACACAGTGGAGGTCACCGCGGCAGCAGTATGAGGTCAGGCAGTGGCACAATGACATTATGGGGCGGCAAAAACAAGTATTAGGCCACAGAGTGGCACAATGATACCGTGTGGACGGTCACGGTCGCAGCAGTATGAGGTCAGACAGTGGCACAATGACATTATGGGAGGTGGGAAAAACAGTATTAGGGCACAGAGTGGGCATCATCACACAGGGTGGAGGTCACAGCGCAGCAGTATGAGGTAGGCAGTGGCACAATGACAAATTCTGAGCTGGCAAAAAAAAGGAGTAGGCCAAAGAGTGGTACAATGCACAGTGTGGAGGGCACGGCAGGAGATACTGCATCAGCATAATGTCAGACAGTGGCACAATGACACAGTGGGAGGCACGGCAGCAGCCACGGCGAGCAGCATGAGGTCATACTGTGTCACAATGACACTGTGTGGAGGGCACGACAGGAGTCACAGCAGCAGCATGAGGTCAGCGAGTGGCACAATGACATTCTGCAGGTGGCAAAATAGTATTTAGGACACAGAGCGGCACAGATGACTGAGAGCGGGGACGGTCACGGCGGCAGCAGCATGGAGGTCAGGCAGTGGCACAATGACAGAGAGTGGAGGTGATGACAGGAGCAACGCATGAGGTCAGAGAGTGGCACACTGACATTTGGAGGTGGCAAAACCAGTACCAGGCGCAGGAGTGGCACTATTGACACAGTGTGGGATGTCCGGCAACAGCAACAGCAGCGCAGCATGAGCACATAGAGTGGCACAATGACAGAGTGTTGAGGTGGGGTGGCAATACCAGTCCTGGTAAAGACGGTGGTAGGCCAGATGGAGAAAGAAACTATCAGCAGATGTGTGATCAGGCGGGTGGGGCGGCATCAGAATAGTGGCTGAGCAGGTAGTTTGAAACCCTGACTGACGCCTAAGGCATTGGTGTGTGGAAATCCTGGACAGATCCAAGCCTGATTCATCTTGACAAAAGGTCAGTCGTTCAACATTTCCCTGAGGACAAGCGGGTTCTCTGTGGGGTAACGATGGCCCCCGCCGCACTCTGAACACCCGCATCTGATAGCCACACTACTGGTCCGGCAGGACAGCTTTCTCCACTGCAAACTCGGCAAGTTGCCTGGCCACCAAATCCAGTGTGGCTGCCCCTGTAGTACCAGCGGATCTTTAAACTGGTGGTGGCTGAGTTGCTGTCCAAGAAGGCCACAACTGTTGGTTCAGGAGAATGCTCCAGGTCTAGCTGCTGCTGCGCTGGTGATCTGCCCTCCTCAATAGGCGGGGTTGAGGAAGCTGATCATTAGTGACTCCAGATTAGGTTACTGCTTGATTCGGAGCTGGTACTGCTCCATACCCCCACCTTCCCCCAGCAGGCCGCGCAGGCAGTAGTACAGTGAGCGCCTGAGGAACCCCGGTCAGACCTGTCAGAGGAGGGACGATGCCGCACATAGGCAGCCGGCCAACTGATTACGGAGGATTTCCATTAGTATTTGAGTTTGTCTTCCTCTCAATATAGCTGGGAAATAGGCTCCCATTTTGGACCGTTGGATTAGCGGAGGGAAGGCGGTCTCCAATAGGGTGGAGAGACAGAAGTCATCCCTTGCGGATGCTGGAAATATTCGGCTGTCACTAGCCAGGCATATAAGCTTGCTGCGGGACATCTGCAAAGTGACTCAGAGGGCTCCATGCTCAATTTCCACTGTATACTGCCTCGGTGCTTGGGTAGTCATCTGCCTCGTCTTCCTCATCTCCATCCACCTCCTTCCAGTCGGCTATGCTCCTCCTCTCTTGTCACCTGGGTAGATAGAAATCCACTCATTTCACCAGACAATGCTTCTGCTCCACAATGTCCTCTCTCCTCCTCTCCATTTCAAGTCCCACCGGACTCACTTATGGCCCTCCGGAAAGCTGTAGTACGCAACTATCTCCAGTCCCCTGCCCAGACAGATTTTTTCAGGCATCTGTTCAGGACATGAAGCAGTGGAATGACGTTATTCATCCCGTAGTCCTGGCGACTGACAAATAAAGTGGCACTCTCGACATGCGGCCTCAACAAACGGCAGGTGTCTCAAGATGTGCTGCCACTGGGCCTGATCATCAAATGATTTACACAGGGGAGGACTTCTGTCTGCCTGGATCATCAAAAATCGTTAATGGCCTGTTCTCTGTTCATACAGTCGGTCAACATGTGCAGGCTGGAATTCACAGCGGGTGGAAAATCGAATATCAGAGCGTGTTGGGGAGGGCCGTTTTTCTGCGCTTGCAACTCGTGAGGGTTAGTTCTGGCTTGTAAGAATGGATAAAGTGCATGCACAGTTTCCTGGCCATTTTCAGAATGTCTGAAGATCGGTGAAGACTTCAGGTAACCTTTTTACAAACCAGACTTGAACAAAGTGCCGCCATGCAGGGGCATGGACTTACCTCCTCGGTGCAGCCGGACACATGTTCCTCCCATTGTCCGTCACCATGGTTCGATTTGCAGTTGGCGCGGAGAAAGCAACATCGATTTCTTGCTGCATGGACGCGGAGCAGTTCCTCCCCTGTGTGACTTCGTTCGCCGAGGCAAGCTAGGTGTAGAAACTGCGTGAACACCGCTGTGCCCCTACACATTGTGGTATGATGGAGCAGTACTTGTGGAGGGCTGAGATGGTGGTGGTGTGGAGGAGGAGGGAGGGGACATTTGGCGAGGGGAGCAGCAGTTTGACAACGAGGAGGAGAAAGCGGCGTCTCCTGTCTCCAAGTTGTGGTTTGCCTGGGCAGGATGCACATTTCACCCAGTGGGCGTAAAAGGACATTTGTAATCGGCCCTGACCGTAGTTACCAGCTCCAGAGTTCCGCGCTGCCGTGTACCTTGGAAACCAAACCGATAAGCTCAAGGACTGACCCAACTTCTGGTATTACAATATTTATGAAGTGCTGGTACTGCCTTTTGAAAAGATAAATTACTGCTTCGAACTCTCCATCTCGGCTCGGCACAAGCCATTAGTTCTCTGAATGTGCAGAGTCCAACCATTTGGAAAGGGAGGGACTGCTAGTACAAACAAATTGGACCAGGAGCACGGTTCAGCTGCTGCACCTTGGCATGGTTGGACGCATCTCACATACTGTTGTCTTCTTTACAATAGCCTCTCTGAACTACCTGCTGGCGCCATGTGTAGCGGAGGAGCAGGAGCATTGGGACCGGGAGAGGATGTCAAAGAGAAAACAGCTGCCTTCTGCAGAGGTAGGTGGAGCCTTGACTGGCTGAAATGGCAATGCGTGCCAACTGGACGCTGCTGCTGCTGCAGCGGCAGGATGGACCACCACATCTGAGCCACGTTTCTCCTCACAGGCCACCGGAATGGTGGACGCTGCATGTGTTGACTCAGTGCCGTTGTTGCCAACGTTAGCTTCCCTGGCCACGCTTCACTTTCTGCCCACAGATTCTACATATACCCATATTCGGCTCCTCGGTGTTCTAGCAAAGAACTGCCACACCCACGAGTAGCTGATTTTAACGCCAACGCTCCGCATGAGTGACCTACTGCCGCCGCATGCCTCGCTGAGCCCCTGTGACGCTACTGTCTTGGACGCTGCGAAGCTGGTTTTCTACCCCGTTTGGTCCGTTGGCTCCCGACATCCACATGCTGCTTACCTGCTGACTCACGGGGGCCACACCAACCCACTTGATGCTGCGCCGCTGCCTGACGCGGCAAAGCTGACGCCCTCTTTCTCCTGACGATTGATGAAGCCCTTGCTTCACCCGGCTTCCCAGTGCGGTTGGCTAATCATTCATCTATTGTGTTTCATTCGTACTACTGTCTCTTCTCTGGTCTTGGGTAAGCCGAGGCTGACCTCTCACCTACTTGACCTCCATGCCACTCTCAACATCTTACTTTGCCGCCTACTGCAAGAAGCTGGGGATATTGCCCCATTTCTTCGCTGCACGTAGCTGCTGAATGCCCTCCTGAAATTGTTCATCCCTCGCTATATAGTGGCGCTGAGCCCTGACCACATAGTAGATCCCTGGCTGAGGATAATGGAAGGGAACAGAGGCGGGTGGAGGAGCAGGGGAGGGCCGCTCTTCCGCTGGACCCGCTCCCGGGCCAGCCAACTAAGTGTTGTGTCGAGGTTCCCATCGACTCTTGGCTTGGGTGTTGTCAGATGTCATCTGGGAGGAAGAGGGATGACCAGATCAACCAATCAAGAACCCTTGGGTTGCTGAAAACCACCAACGGCCGCTAGATGGACAGCGGCAGTTGTTGGCCTCACCGAGTGACCCCTGCTGCGACGTCCCCTTGCTGTGCTGCGGACCTGGGCCCGTTTCAGAAATGGTTTGTGCACTGGCCACTCGCAGTTGCAGAGCCCTGGCCACCTCTCTGTCCTGACATTACTGTTTGTTCTAAAAATGTACAGACACGTTTGATGGAAGCTATCTAGTATATGATAAATATGACACCCTGTTTTTGGACTCAAATGAACCCAGTAACCAAAGATTGGGTAACCCTTGCGATATAAATTTGCGCTCCACAAATGGCAGGAAAAATTTTACTTGTATGTGTCGTTTACAAGCACTGTGTGTTTTACATAAATGTAAAAGCACAATCAGGCTTAAATTAACCTTCGCTTGTGAATTTTGCTACAAGAAAAAATGTATTTATTTCGGTGTTGAAAACAAGACGGTTTATTTTTGTCAGCACTGCAGCCAAAACAAACGCTAATTAACCCCTGGATGGTAAATTGCGCCAAAGAATTGAGCCGCACAAACTAGTACGTTTGGTAGCGTGTTACAATTGGTGTTTTCTACGCCCACCACAAGAGGATACAGTGTGTAATAGCCTTTGCTTGTGAATTAGGCTACCAAACAAATAATCTATATATTTGGCGCTTGATAAAGTGGTTTATTTTGTTCAAGCAACAGCAAAACATCGCTTAAATTAACCCCTGGATGTAAATTGCGCCAAAGAATTGAGACGCCATAAATAGTTAGCTTTTGTAGAGTGTTACATGCGGGTTTTCTTGAACCCCCCACCAACAAGGAGATACAGTTGTATTTAGCCTTTGCTTGTGAATTAGGCTACCAAAAAAAAAAAATAAATAAATTTGGCGTTGAAAAAAGTCTGTTTATTTTTTGTCAGCACATCAGCAAACAACGCTTTAATTAACCCCTGATGTGAATTACGCCAAAAATTGAGCCGCACAAACTAGTAGCTTGTGTAGCGTGTTACAATTGCGTGTTTTCTACGCCACACAACAAGAGATACAGTTGTAATTAGCCATTGCTTGTGAATTAGGCCTCCAAAAAAAAAATATATATATTTGGCGTTGAAAAAGACGGTTTTTTTTTGTCAGCACACCAGCAAAACAACGCTTAATTAACCTGGATGTAAAATTGCGCCAAAGAATTGAGCCGCACAAACTAGTAGTTTGTAGCGTGTTACAATTGCGGTGTTTTCTACGCCACACAACAAGAGATACAGTTGTAATTAGCCTTTGCTTGTGAATTAGGCTACCAAAAAAAAATATATATATTTGGCGTTGAAAAAGACGGTTTATTTTTGTCAGCACACCAGCAAAACAACGCTTAATTAACCCCTGGATGTAAATTGCGCCAAAGAATTGAGCCGCACAAACTAGTAGCGTGTTACAATTGCGTGTTTTCTACGCCACACAACAAGAGATACAGTTGTAATTAGCCTTTGCTTGTGAATTAGGCTACCAAAAAAAAAAATATATATATTTTGGCGTTGAAAAAGACGGTTTATTTTTGTCAGCACACCAGCAAAACAACGCTTAATTAACCCCTGGATGTAAATTGCGCCAAAGAATTGAGCCGCACAAACTAGTAGCTTTGTAGCGTGTTACAATTGCGTGTTTTCTACGCCACACAACAAGAGATACAGTTGTATTTTGCCTTTGCTTGTGAATTAGGCTACCAAAAAAAAATATATATATTTGGAGTTGAAAAGACGGTTTATTTTTGTCAGCACACCAGCAAACAACGTTAAATTTAAAACCCTGGAGGGTAAAATTGCGCCCAAAGAATTGAGCCGCAAAACTGATTTTTAGCGTGTTACAATTGCGTGTTTTTTTAGCCACACAACAAGAGATACAGTTGAAATTTTGCCTTTGCTTTTTGAATTAGGTTTACCAAAAAAAAATATATATATTTGGCTTTGAAAAAAGACGGTTTTATTTTTGTCGGGCACACCAGAAAAACAACGCTTAATTAACCCATGGATGTAAATTGCGCCAAAGAATTGGCCGACAAACTGAGGAGCGTGTTACAATTGCGGTTTTCTCGCCCACAAAAGGATAAGTTGTAATTGCCTTTGTTTGGTATTGGGTTCAAAAAAAAATATTTTTTTTGGCGTTGAAAAAGAGGGTTTTTTATTTTTGTCAGACACCGCAAAAAAAACGCTTAATTAACCCCTGGATGTAAATTCGCCAAAG
>JAODAL010032041.1:0-47549 GCA_025379985.1 Phyllomedusa bahiana | reverse complement strand
CCAAAAATATCTCCAAAAAAGGCAAAAATAAAAACGGACATTTAAAATTTTAACCACTTTTCAAGGCGGGTAAACCCCTTCACAATCAAAATTTATCAAAAAACTTATTTTATAATATCTTATAATCCCCATATTGATAATACAAAAGTAAATACTTGTCCTTTTTAAGGGCCCAAAAGTTTTAAAAAAAAGTCGAAAACTATCAACTCATCTTTTTAAGCTTTTTCCATGTAAAAGTATCCACGAAACTTAGTAATTTTTAACTACAAAACCAAGACATAAGCCCAAGACACAAGAGGTAAAAGGGGGTTTGGGGAGGGGAATGGGGGCCACCCCCCAAAAACTTTTTCCCTTTTACCCCCAATTATGTTTACTACTGTTCTATCGCAGTGTTAATTTCCTCCTTGGGTAAGTTTGAGCAGAAAAAATTACCCTTTTAAAAGGGCCATAATCTCCCCCAACCCTTTTCTACGGGTTTTAATTCAGTGTGCCGTTGGGATGGCTCCTTTGTTTTTAACATGCATTTATTCTAAATCTGTAGCTCTGTCAGAGACGAAGGGGTCGAAAAATTTAAAAATTTGCTGGGTTTTAAAAACTTCTCGCCGCCGTCGGGAAAGGAATTTTTAAAATTTCCCCCCCCCAAATTGCCTCCCGGGTTGGGGGAAAGAAAATTAAATAAAAAAAGCAAGGGGGCACTGGGATAGCCCAACCCTGTTACCTGTTTATAAAGACCCCAAAACCTGCCTCCAGAAAACCCGTATTTCCGGGTTGAAAGAATATGTGGTTTAAATTTTCCCTTTAAAAGCCCCAAATCCCCAAACATACGCCCGGGAATCATCGGATTTACCCCTTGTGTGCATGAAAGGTTTTAGGGATACCATAGCATCAAAAATTTTTTGTAAATATTTTTTTTAAATGGAACATATTGGGGGGCATATTTTTTCTTTTAAAGATTGAAATGGCAGTTTTTTTTAGCGTTTTAAAATCGATTAGATCTGCCAAAACGAAACGGGTTTTTTTTTTAAAACCATGTTTCCATCTGTTTTGTTACCATAGATCGGGCAATAAGGGGGTTAAAGAAAGGATACCATGGCCCGAAGACCCGAACATAGATTGTATTTAGGGTTTCCCATTTTGCCAGATTCTCTTGTGAGGACATTGGACCAAAAAGGAAAAATTTTTAGATCGGTTTTGAAAGTCTGAAACCTTTAATAGTAAATTTTTGGGTGAAAGGGTTTGGGGAGCCATAAATTCTCGATTTTTTTCCCCCAGTGAGAAAAGGCTGAGAGTTTTCCAAACCCCGGGGTTTCCCGCCGCAATTGGGTAGCCCCAGAAATATTTAAAGTGACATCTTCCAACTCGCAAAAGGGACCGTTTTTGCCACTCTTTTCCTTTTATAATTTAAAGAAAAAATTTCTAAGTAAAGGTTTGCTTGCAGGGTTTTTTTTAAAACTCTTATTAAGGGAGGGGAAAAATTGGAGTTTTTGGAAAAAAAAAAAAAAAAAAAAAAAAAAAAAAAATAGCGTAAATCTTGAAAACAAAATCCCCCCGTAAAAGAAAAGGGGAAAACCTTCCCATTTAGGGGAGAAAGGTTTTTTTTTGTTGGAAAATACCCAAAAAGAAATTTCGATTATATAGGGAAGAGTAGGGCCTAGTTATTAAAACCCCTAAATATCTAAAAGATATCTCTTTCCAATTGTACTTCTATTTTGGACTGAAGAGAAAAAAGGGAGCTCTCCATCGGGCCAAGCAGTTCTTATCCCCTGTTTGTGTACAAAAAGTTTACCTAGGTTACCCATCCTCTCTTGCTTTTAGTTATTAATTTTCCCTCTAACCGGTTCAGCTAGGAATAGCAAAAGCTGATTTTCCCAATAAAACGCTTTTAAGAACCCCCAAACACCCAAACCCAAGAAGTGGGAGTCTAAAAGCTGGTATAAAGAGCGGCTCTGTGAAACATGGTAAAGAACACCCCCTTTGACCCCCCAAAAATAATTTTCCCTTTTTAAGGTGTTCATTTAAAAAGACCACCCAGCTTTTTTTCCTTTTATTTTTTTTCAGAAATTGCTTTGGGTTTCACGAAATGAAAATTACTTAGTTTCCCTTTCCCACCCTGAATACAGGAATTGGTGGCTGATGTACTTGCTCTTTTTGGGGTCTCATGGCCGGGCACTTGTTTAGCTAAAAAAAACACTGCCAGAGCCCATTCAGGCCCATTTATAAAAGCTTTCTATTTTCAGCAACACAGAGAGAGGTCACATCACCCATGGCAAGGGGAAAATTAAATTTAAGCAGTGGAGGTAAAAAAATTTAATGGCCCACGTGAAACAAAGGAGAAATTTTCTAATTTAACCCAAAAGGGGAAAAAAAAAACTGGAGGGGGCCCTTTAAAGGAAATTGACCCAATTTTTTTCCGAATTAAACAAGACCCTGTTCCTTATTCTTTTCTCGTCAGCAGTTTTTATTTTCTAAATTGATATTTTCAAAAGTAGTTTGTATGGGGACTGTGGGGGAAAACTTTCTTTTAAACACGCATTTTAGGCCCGCAATTTTTACAGATGCTTTTACAGCAGGTTCGTGAACTTTTGGATTTCTTTTGAAAAAGGGGGTTTTTGTGAAAAGGAACCGTCCCCTTGACCTTTTTTTTAGGAGAGTTTTCTAAAGGGATGAAACTGTGAATTTTTGGGGGGAGGGCGAAAATTTGACCTCCCCCCTTTTGTGGGCCGGTGAATTCTGTGTTGAAAAACAAAACAACCTAAAAATCTTAAAAAATGTGTTAAACATAAAAATGTGAGTTAAACAATAAATATTTTTTTATGAAAACATTCCCTTTAAATGCCACTCAATATGACTCCAACTCTTTAATATGTTTAGTCAAAAATATGTGCAAACTGGTACTGTAAATTTTTTATGAAAGCAGGTAACCCAAAGGGTTTGTTCCCCACAGCATTTGTGAAAACATTTTTGGGAAATTTTTTACATACCCCAAAACGCATTTTTTCAATTTTCCATTCAAATTTTCATTTTATTTCTTTTTAAAATAAAATATCGTTGTTCCGAAAATAAATTTCATAGTTAATTTTTATTTTCATTTTCATAGTTTTTATAGCTTTTCAGGCCAAAAAAAAGATTGGTCCATCCAGTTCAGCCCAAATTTTTCTAAAGTGTTGCTAAAGTGTTTTTAACCAAGGAAGGCAAAAAACCCCCCTTAGGTAGAAACCAATTTTTCCCCCAGCAAGGAAAAAACCTTCCGACTCCAATTTTGGCAATCGGAATAACGGATCAACACCCTCTAAAAAATTTTGGTCAAATAAAAATTTTGTTTTTTCACGCTCCAGAAATGAAACCCAAAACCCTTCTTGGGAAAGCCGGGTTTGTGAAAACACCATGACAATTTCCTCTGGCAGAGAGTTTCCACAGTTTACCGCTCTAACATAAAAAAATCCTTTCTATGTTTATGTAGAAACTTTTCTTTCCTCAAGAGAGAGGACCCCCCTTGTTCAAGTTTACAGTCCTGGGTATAAAAAAAATCTTTAGCGGTTTTTATATTTGGGCCCCTTTAAATTTTTTTTAAAAAATTTATTTTTCCCCCCCCAAAGCCGTCTTTTCTCAAACCTAAAATAACCCTAACCTTGAAAATTTTTTTCCCGGGTTTTTTTTGCAGTAAACCCAGTCCTTTTTAAATTTTTTTTGCCCCCTTTGTCCCGGGTTTAAAAGTCTCCCAATGCCCTCTCCTGTGCCCCGGGTTCCCCAAAACTGTACAAAAATATTCCATGTTTGGTCAAACCCAATTGACTTGTATAGGGGGGAAAAATAATGTTCCCATAAGGTCCCGTCTATTCCCCTTTCATAAAACCCCATGATCCTATTACCCCTTGGGCTCTGCCCCTGACACGGCTGCTAATTTAAAAGTTTACTGTCCACCAGGTTTTCCCAAAATTTCCTTCTCCTTTTGTCATTTTTAAACCCAGCGTTTTTCCATTTAAATGTAATCATGTGGGGGAAATTTTTCCTCCCCATGTGCAAAACCTTGCATTTATCAGTTTTGAACCTCTTTTCCCCTTTCCCTGTGCCCGGTTTTCCCAAAAACCTATAAAAGACCCCCTTTGCAATAACACATTATCCTCTACGTGTGGTTTTCCTTGGCAGAGCTTAGTATCATCTGCAAAGACGATTTTCTACTGTGAAAACCCTGGGGAAAAAACTTTTTATGAAAATATTAAAAAAGGATTGGGGCCCAAATTTAATAAACCCCTGTGGGGTACCCACTAGAAAGGGGGGATCCAGTCGGGATTAGGCCACCGAAAATTACCCAACCTTTTTTTTTCCTTTTTAGCCATTTGTTTACCCACTTGCACCTTTTTCCCGCAGTCCAAGCTTCCTTTTTCTTAAAAAAATGTTATTGGAACAGTAAGAAATGTTTTTTAAAAAAATCCAAATATATGAAAATCCATTTTCCCCCCCTCACCCGACCCAAAGGGGGGAAAAATTTAATTTCCCCTATGGGAAGCGGGATGAGTTTAGTTTGCAGGACTGTTCCTTCATAAAACCCCATGCTGGAAGGGCCCTTTAAAACATTTTTTTTTCAGTGAATACCCCCGGGATACTTCTTTTTAGAAAACCCCAAACATTTTACCCACAAAAATTAGGGTTAAGCTTCCCGGGCCTAGTTTCCTGGATCTTTTTTTGACCTCCTTTTTGAATTTTTGGGCAACCTAAATTTGCTTTTCCCCAAATTTCCTTTGGGACTTTTAACCCATTTTTATACAGCCCTAAATATTAAAAATAGGGGAAAAAAAAAAAAAAAAAAAAATATTTTTTTAAAAGAAAAAAAAAAAAAAAAAAAAAAAAAAAAAAAAAAAAAAATAAAAAAAAAAAAAAAAAAAAAAAAAAAAAAAAAAAAAAAAATAAAAAAAATGAAAAAAAAAAAAAAAAAATTAAAAAAAAAAAAAAAAAAAAAAATTTTTTCTTAAACCCCCTTGGGATACGCGGGGGGTATCCCGTGGGGGCCCGGGGGAAATTTGTCTATTTTAGCTTTAAGGCGAGCTGCACTTCTTCCGGGGTTTGCCAAAAAAATTTTTTTAATTTGGGAAAATTCCTCCTCCCTTTTTGCTCATTAACAGGAAGGGTCATCCTCCTCGGTAAATACAGTGGAGAAAAATTTAATAGGTTTGCTTTTTTCTCATCGCCCTCTATAGTCCCTCAATACTTTTTAAAGGGCCAACATTTTCTGTTTTAATCCTTTTATTATTTATATAGTTAAAAAATATTTGGGGGTTAGTGTTACTTTCTATGGCAATACGTCTTTCTGTCCAGCTTTGCTGCCTTAATCATTTATTTTTACATTTTTTATTTTTTTCCTTATAGCTTCTTATTGCCTCCTCACTGTCCTCCTGTTTTAGTAACAAACGCTTTCTTTTTGTTTTTTATTGCCTCCTTTACTTCTCTGTTGATCCACATTGGGTTTTTCCTGTTTCTAATTTTTTTTTTTTACCATATGGTATGTACCTCTCACAGTGGTAGACTAGGATGTTTTTAAAGATCTCCCAGTCAATACGGTTTAGGGCCTCTCTAAGCAGGATAAAATTAGCCTTCCTCAAATTCAGTGTTTTTGTGGCTCCATGACAAAAAGCTCTATTGAAGGATAAATGGAGGTTTATTATATTATGGTCACTATTCCCTAGGTGCCCTTCAACCTGAACCTTTGTTACTCGGTCAGGTCTATGGGTAAATATTAAGTCTAAAAGGGCTTTCCCCTAATGGGCCCTGCACCATTTGGGAAAGGTAATTATTTTTTAGTTATTGAAAAAAATAGGTGTTCCTTGTGAAGCAAAAGGGTTTAAATTCCCATTTATGTCTGGAGTTAAGTCCCCTTAACAACCACCCCCTTCGGCTTAGTTCTTCACTTTGCCTGAGGACCATATCTTCTATGGTTCTGTTAATTTGGGGCCTATAGCAGACTCCTATTAGAATTAATACTGTTTTCTACCCCATGTATATTTTACCCATAATGATTCCACCTGCTCATTACCTGTACCTATAGCTTCCCGCAGTGTTGGATTCAGACAGGATTTTACATAGAGACAGACACCTCCCCCCTTCCGGTGTTTACGGTCACTTCTAAATAGACTGTAACCCTGTAAGTTAACTGCCTAGTCGTAGCTCTCGTCCAGCCATGTCTCAGTTATCCCTACTATGTCATATTTTTCTTCTGCAATTAATAATTCTAGTTCATTTATTTTGTTGGTTAGACTCCTGGCATTGGTCAGCATGCAATTTAGAGATTTTTCAGTTTTTATTCCTTTCTCCCTATTCTTTTTAACTATTGCTATACTATACAATGCTAATGTTTTACGGATCCAAACAAAAAAGTGACATGTAACTTCTTGATTCGTTTTATGCATTTAAAAGCCAATAGAAACAATACAGAAAACATATCCAAATATATACCACACTTTGTGGCACGTATTTGGATGTTTTACGCAATACATTTTACGCATTGTAAAAATGTATTCAACATGCTGTGTGCACATACCCTAACAGAGCATTAGAATGCACTATTTACATTGAACTCTAGGTGTAGTTTGCTCATACATTCTTCCCCTTTAATTACACTCTACCGCTTTAATTTAAATAATAATGATCATTTCCAGGTCTATATAAAGTAGATCTGAAATATTAAAGGCAACCTGTTATATGGCAAATGCCCGAGGGCAGCATAAGCTGGTGGCTGTTTCCAGTGGTCCATCACTTTCTCTGTAAGATTTACCATTTTTAGGGCATTCACAAATCTGACAGCGTGCAGCTCACGTTACAAGAGATAATTCCCATTTTTTTACGAAAATAAGTGGATGCACCCCCCACTCAGCAGCTACTACCCCACCCGCCACTTAAAGACAGGTTTCAACCTATTCATAGTAATATACAGAATCAGCAGTTGTGGGTGGGTGTAGTGACGGGTTAGGCGGGATTTTATACCTGCCCCTTGAAAAAGGGGAACTCCCTCTTGCAGTATGGGCTGAGCACTGGCAGATCTAAAAATTAAAAATTTTCCCAAAAACAAATTTAAACTCACGGAATAGGTGACAGACCTCTGGAAACAGAGTCTGTCCCCCTTTACAACCCTTATTTTTATCCCAGCGAGGACAAAAAAGGGTCATTTTGACGGGTTTTGTGTTTTTTTTGTTTTTTTTTTTTTTTTTTTTTTTCAGCGGAGTTGGTGGAACTAATAAATTCATCCCGCTATTTTTTGGGTAAGGGCCAAAATTAGAAAGTAGGCAAAAAATAACATAAGAAAAAAACAACGGGAAAAAAAAGAATAAATATTACCAGCTCCAAAACAATTTTGGGGCTGTTATACGGGCACCCTGACTACATTAAGGCCCACAATATCATCCTGAGCCCTTTTGCTTGAAAACCCCTTGCCCGTTTCCCCTATTCAGAACATTTCCATGAGGTCAGCTGCTCTCTATATGCCCCTTTATTTAAACAATGTAAGGGGGAAAATTTAGACATGCTTCCCATGAAAATTAAATGATGTCTAACAGAAAAGGCTAAGTAATTTTTACCCAAAGGGGGAAAAAAAAATTAAAAATTTATTTTGAAAATTTTCCCCTTTTTTAATTTTTTAGTCAGTTTTCCTCATGAAAACCCCACCCATTACTTTGGAAAATTCCAGTATCCACAAATTACAATACTTTGCTCCACTATTCAAACAATAGAAAAAAATTTTTTTCGACGTTTGGGTTTTAAAAAAAAAAAAAAAAAAAACCTTCAGAAATCCTTTATTTTGGTGTACAGGATTGTCCGTGCTTAACCACTTTCCCTTTTCCCAAACTTTAACATGGTACTCATATTTTTTTCTTGTTTTAAATAATAAAAAAATTCAAAACCTTTTGTTAAAAGAACAAGCATTTCTCCTCTCATTTCAACTCCTGGATTGAAAGCATTTTTTATGAATTTTTGGGGTTTTGTTAGTTTTGAAAATTCTTTGGGGGGAAAATTTTATCCTTAAAGTCCCTGTAAAAATAATTTTGTCATATAAATATAAAAAACAATAAAATTTTAATTTGAATTGAAAGAAAAAATGCCAGCAGCCAACACCCAGTGAAATTAGGTGGGAACAGCTAGTGTGCATGCACCATAATTGTATACTTTTATTAACAAAAAATTTTATGCATAGCTATATTATAAAAAGAAATGTTGTGGGGGTAAAAAAGAGGGCTAAAATAGCATACCATCAAGTCAGGAAACAAAACAATTGACAATAGTTAAACAATCTCATACAGTGAAAGGGATAAATCACAAATATTATATACAGCAAGAACATTAAATCCCCAAGAGAAAGGGGTTTTTCCCCCCCGACAAAGTCTTTTTGGTTCAGTTTTTCAGAGGGTTTTTGGCTTTTTTAAGAAACCATCTAAAAAACCAACAGGGAAAACATACCATGCATTATACTGGGGGGTTTTTTTCGAAAGGCGGGTTTGAACAGGCCCCAATTTGGTGTGCAGTTTTTCATCTAATTTTTTTCCCCAAGCAGTGGGGTTTAAAGTGGGGTTTTTTGCCCCCAACAATTAGTTTGAACTAAAAATTTTTTTTCCCTTTTTTGGCTTAAAGGCCAGATTTTTCCAGCTTCTGGGGTCATTTTTAGCCCCAAAATTGACTGTGAACATGCCCCAAAAAATTTTTGGAAGGGTTTTTTTTTGAGTAAGAAATTTTCCCTTTTTTTTTTGATTTTTTTATCTGAAAAATTTGGTTTAGTGTAAACCCACAAGACATGGGGACTGTGACGAGGCTTGGGACCCTTGGTTATTGGGGCCCCCGAAACCAACAAACCCCAAAAATTTTAACTTTTTTTTCCAGAAAAGGTCATATTTTTTAACTGCCCAAAAAGGCGGGGGAGTAAAAAGGGGGGTTTTGTTTTGGGACACCTAGAAAGTGCTGGGCAGGCCGCCTAACCTAATAGTATGGGTGTCACTAATAGGTTGTAAGCCAGCATGGTGTACCACACGTATCTGTACTTATGGCACCCATCTGTATCGCCTTTTATATGCAATTGTAGTGCCAGCAACCACCCCCTCATGCAGTGAGTGTGTGAGTGGTTGTTTTATTGGTATTTTTGCATTTGTGCAATCTCCCCATGCATTATACTGTGGCTTTTCTGTATGCTGGTGTGAACAGGTGTCAAGTTGGTGTGCAGTTTTTCATCTAATTGTTCCCCTAGCAATGGGGATATGTGAGCTTTTGCTCAATCAATTAGCTGCACCTGCTAATTTTTTCCCCCAGTTAGCATAAAGGCCAGAGTTGCCAGCTTCTGGGGTTAGTTTAGTCCAGCCATTGAGCTGTGAACATGCCCCAAAGAATTGGAGTGTTTTGTGTTTTTTGAGTAAGTAATGTCCCGTTTTTTTGTATGTTTTTTCTGAAAACCAACATGCAACGTTCCCCCATAGACCTTAACAGAAAATCCGTTCAGCAGTCCCCACTGAACAGATTTCCTGCCGGACAATTTTGGACACCGCCGGTGTAACGAAAAACTTAGAACATGTTAATTCTTCTGCCCAGTTCAGAACATGAAAATGTGGGTGCGAAGTGGGGTGGCTTGAATTCGCAAACAGCGAACAAAAGCCGTCCCCCTATGTGCCAAAAAAAGACAAAATACCTGTCGGATTTTCCGACTGGTATTTGGCCTTTGCCATGTGAACGCACCCTAAGCTGAGTGTTACATTATAGAGAAACTGCTGCAGAACAGAGAAATACAAGTATCAAAGAAAAAAAGAGTGAAGTTGCAGGAAAATGAAAAAAATGGGATTAGGGGAGAGAAAAACAGACTATTTTGTAGTGGAGTTTGCAAAACCCTACTCTTTTCTGGTCCAGTGGGTGGGCCGCTACAAATCCTGTGGCAGGACCGAAGCAACCCGCAGGCTGTATGTTGTGCAGGCCTGAATTAGGGGATAATGGAAGACAATATGACTGCAGGATCAAACTACCCAGTGTTTTTTGTTGCCTGCTACTATGAATTTACAAAAAAAACTTTATAGGAACTGGACATACACACACAAAAAATCAAGTCTTAAAATGGCATGTTGTCCATTTGTCCAAAGGTTGTCCATTTTTAATATTAGGTGCATTGAAACAATGAACCCAGTCATGCTTCGAGAATAGTAAAGTTTGTAGAGGGAGATGCTCTTCTCAAAACTCTGCAAACATAGTGGCTGACATGGTAACCTACTGACTTCATTAGGTACCATGTAAAACTACATTCTACTTGCAGTAATAAGAAAAAGTAAATGGTTTTTCACATTTTAATGCCGATTAATATTCATGTACTAGTTTTCACTTGTTCTTTTTGCAACAAAAATGGGATAGGTGGTGAAAGGTTGCCCCGTATAGATAAGACATGAAGTAATCACAGCTTGTAGATTATAGAAGTGGAAATGCTGCTTATATAAAATGATCTGTTCAACCTAACAATAAATTACATTCTGTTTTACCACCTGAAGAAGCAGTTTGTGAAACGTGTATTAGGGCATCAGGTGTGTGTCTTAGTGGAGCCGTTTACTATGGGTAAGATAAGTGTAAGGGCTCATCCCCACGGCAAAGGACAGATACCAGTCGGTTTATCTGACCGGTATTTGTCCTGTTTTAGTGCCATCCCCACGGCCGCCGGGGGAAGGCTTTTCTCCGCGATTGGCAGAGAAAAGCCCTCCCCCTTCCCACTGATATGTCCATATTCCGTCCGACAACCGGACAGGAGAATGAACAGTGGGGACTGCTACACGGGTTTTCCATAGCGGCCTGGTGTGTTAGTTTGTGGCCGGTTTTTCAGATGGTCAGCAAAACCACAAACCGTCTGAAAAACCAGCCGCAAATCCGTGCCGTGGGGACATGCCATAAGTGTTTACCACTGGTGTAATATATGTTCAATCCTGACATTTTTTTGATTGCTGGTAGAGATGGGCGAATTTCTCAAAAATTCGATTCGGTCACTTTGCCGAATTTTCCGACAAAATTCGTTTCGAATTACTTCGGCACGAATCGCGTTAAAAAGCAGCTATTTCCAGGTTTGCACAGAGCCTGCAGGGTGCTTAAAACCATTTTTTGACCCTTTAAATTGCAAGGGAGCTTTGGTTTGGTCTTCATACAATGTTGTTTTTTTAAGAAATTACCCGCAATAAATCCGCCGCCTTAGAATCGCTTATAAAAAATTTCCCCTGGGCATTTTAAAAAGGGCAAAACTGCCCAAAAAATCAAGGGGGAATGTAGCCTGATAAATCATCCCAGCGAAACCCGGGAAAAAAAAACAAGCGAGAGCTCGGGTTGAAAAAACTTTAGTGACAGAGTTTTTGGGGGTGAGGCGGCGCCACAGCGCATGGGGTTCGGCCCAGGGGGGCACAATAAACCATTCGGAGGTGGAAAAAAAAAGGGGAAAGCCACAGAGGGGCAAAAATTGATGAGACGGAGGTCACGGCGGCGCAGTATGAGGTGGGGCAGTGGCAAAAATGACATTCTGGAGGCAGAAAAAACAGTTTTGGCCCCGGGTTTGGCCCCCCCCAGGGGTCACACGTTGGGGGTACCGGCCGGAAATTCCCCGGAGACCAAAAAATTTCCCCCAAAAGGGGGGACAAATTTCGGGGGGGGGGGGGAGGGGGTAAAAAAAAAAAAAAAGGGGGGGTATTAAGGGGGGTTAATTTTAAAAAGTGGGGGGACAACACACAGTGGGGAGGCCGGCGGCAGCATACAGATCGGGCAGTGGCACAATAAAACCTTTTCGGGAGGCGGCTAAACATATTAGGCCACAGAGTGGAACAATCAAAACAGTGTGGAGGTCACGGGGGCGAAAGTATGAGATTCAGGATTGGCACAATGAAAATTTTTTTTGGGGGGCGGAAAAAACAGAAATTAGGCCACAGAGTGGCCAATCACCCCAGGTGGGGGTAAACGACACAGCGGGAGAGAACAGGAAGGGGAAAATTACATTCTGGAGGGGGCCCAAAACGGGGGGAATCCAAAAAAAATGGTACAATGCAGAGGGGGAAGGTCACGGCGGCAGCAGCATGAAGTCGGAAAGGGGCACAAGGGAACAGTGTGGAGGGCAGGGGCAGGAGCCCACACCCAGCACATGGGGTCAAGATTTGGGCACAATGACATTCTGGTTTTTGGAAAAAAAAGAAGCCACAGAAGGGTACAATGACTGGGGAGCGGGGGTTTCTTTGGCGGCCCCAGCATGGGGTCAGGCAAAGTGGCACAATGACATTATGGAGTCGGCAATACAGTATTAGGCCACAAGTGGAAAAAAACACACAGTTGGGGGGTCAGGGCCCGGCCCAGCAGTATAATCGGGCAGTGGCAACAATGACATTTTTGGAGGGGGCAAAACAGTTTTTAGGCCACAGAGTGCACAACACACAGTGTGGGGGGCCCCACGACAAGCAGCAGCATGAATTTCGGGAAAGTGGCACAATGGCCCCGTGGGGAGGGCACGGCAGGATTCACACCCAGCAGCATGAGGTCAGAGAGTGGCAAAATTTACTTTTGGGAGGTGGCAAACAGGAGGAAAGCCACGAATGGAAAAATGCCCAAAACCCGGGGGGTTTTGGGGGGCGGGAAGCATGAGGTCAGGCATGGCACAATGAAAACATTGTGGGGGACATGGCAGCAGCCACAGCAGCAGCATGAGGTCGACAGTGGCACAATGACACAGTGTAAAAGGTCACGGAACAAGCAACAGGCAGCAGGGGGTCATAGAGTGGCACAATGACGAGTGTTGAGGGGGTGGCAATCCCATCCCTGGTAAAGAGGGTTTTGGTAGGCGATGGAAAAAACTGGCAGCAGAGGGGGGTGGCTTTTCAGGGGGGGGCCCGGCATCAAAAATAGGGGCGGGGCCCGGGTAGTTTTAAACCCCCGTTTGGCCCGCCAAAGGCCTTGGTTTTGGGGAAAATTCCTGGCCGATCCACCCTGTTTCACCCTTGAAAAAGGGTCGTCGTTCCACTTTTTCCCCGTGGAAAAGGGGGTTTCTATTTGGGGATAACAAAGGCCCGCCCGCACTAAAACACCCGTTCGGTTTGCCACCTACGGGTTTCGGGAGGACAGCTTCTCCACTGCAAACTCGGAAAAATTTTTGCGGCCACACACCCCATTTTTTTTTTTTTTGGTTGCCCAGTAGTCCAGGGGGATTTTTTCTAACGGAGGGGGGCAGAGTGCTTTTCCAAGTAGGCCAAAAACCTGTTGGTTTCGGGGACTGTCAAGGCCCCTGCTCCCTGTTTGCTGGCAACTGCCCTCCTAAATTTGGCAGGTGAAGAAAGCTGTTCTTCAGTGACCCCAAAGACTTAGGTTACTACTGATGGAGCGGTATTTGCTCCTCCCCCCCCCCTTTTCCCCCAGCACCCCGCGGAAAGTAGTCCCTTTACGCTGGGGAAACCCCCCCGGTCAGCCCTGTCAAAAAGGGGGACATCCCGGGCCACATAGGCAGCCCCAAACCTAAATTATGGGGGAAATTTTCCCTATAGTTTTGAGTTTGTTTTCCCCTTCTCAATACGGGGAAAAGGCTTCCCTTTTTTTGGACCGGGTTTAGCGAGGGCCCAATAGGGTGGAGACCCAAAAGCCCACCCCCTCTCCCGGGATGCAAAATTTTTGGGTTTTGCCCACTAGCCGGGGAAAAAAAAGAATCCCTGCGGGCATCTGCACAATTGACTCCGGGGGGCTCCCGGGCCTCCATTTCCACTGTTTTACTGCCAGGGTGCGGGGGTGTCACCTCCCTCTTTCTTCCTCATCTCCATCCACCTCCCCCATCCCCGGGCATCCTCCTTTTTCTTGTAACCTGGGTAAAAAAACCCCAACATTTTCCCAGACAATGTTTTTCCCTTCCAAAGGTCCTCCTCCCCCCCCTTTTCCTTTTTAAAGTCCCCCCCGGGATCTTGGGGGCCCCGCGAGATTTTTAGTCCCATGTCCCGATCCCCTGCCCCAGACAGTTTTTTTCAGATCTTTTTTCCAGGCCCATGAAGCAGGGGAAAATGCTTTAAATTCCCATCCCGTAACCTTTGGGACTGAAAAAATAACGCGCCTCCTCGAATGGCCTCAAAAAAACAGAAAGGTGTCACGCATGAGCTCCCAAACTGGCGGGACATAAAAAGTCCCACAGGGGGAAAACTTCTGTCTCCCTTTGGATCAAAAAAAAAAATCGTTAATGGCCCCCTCCTGTTCAAACAGTCGGTCCAACATGTGCGGGCGGGAAATTCCAGGGGGGGGAAACATCCCCATATCGATTTTTGTTGGGGGGGCCTTTTTCTCCCCGCGGCCAACCCCGAGGGGGGGGTTCCTGGCTTTGTACGAAGGGTTAAAAAGGTGCATCCCTTTTTTTTCCTGGCCATTTTCAGAATTTTTTCGGGAAGATCGGTGGAAGACTTCAAAACCCTTTTCACAACCAGTTTGAAAACGTGCGCCAGGGGGGGGCCCGCATGGCCCAATCCCTCCTCGGGCGCGGGACCCCAAGGGTTCCCCCCATTGTCGTCACCTTGGTTTCCCGGTTTCCGTTGGCCCGGAGAAAGCCACAAATCGTTTCTTGCTGAAAATGACCGGAGCAGTTCCTCCCCTGTGTGACTTCTTTTCGCCGGGCAAGCCAGGTGTAAGAAACTGCGTGACCCCGCTGTCCCCTACACTTGTGGTATGATGGAGCAGTACTTGTGGGGGCCCTGAGATGGTGGTGGAGGTGGGGGAGGAGGAGGGGGGGGCGGCGGAAAATTGGCGCGGGGTGCAGCATTTTTGGCCCAACGGGGAGGAAAAGGGGCTCCTGTCCAAAGTTTTTGGTTTGCCGGGGCTGGGCACATTCACCCCAGGGGGGCCGAAAAGGACATGAAACGGGGCCCTGCCCCGTAGTTACAGCCCCAGACGTCCCGCTCCCCTTTGCACCGGGAAAAAAACCGTTTAAGCTAAAGGGGAATGACCCACCTTCTGTTCTCATATTTTTTAAGTCCCGGGGGTACTCCCTTTTTTTAAAAAGAAATTACGGTTTGGAAAACTCCCCACTCGGCTGGGCACAAGCCATTAGTTCTCTGAACGGTGCAGGCCCATTTTTTGGGAAAAAGGGAGGGACTGCGTACCAACAACTTGGACAGGAGAAACGGTCACTGCTGCACCTTGGGAAAGGTTTGGAAAACATACTTTTGTCTCTTTTGCAATCGCCTCGCTGAATGATGCTGGCACCATGAGTAGCGAGGAGCAGGAGCATCTGGACCCGGGGGAGGGCGTAAAAGAAAAAAGCTTTCCCCTTTTGCAAGGGGGGTGGAGCCTTGACTGGCTGCAATGGCATGCTGCCACCGGGCCTGCTTCGGCGGCAGGAAAGGGCCCCCACACGAGCCACGGGTTTTTCCCAGGGGCCACCGGATGGTGAAAGCTTGCGTGTTTGACGCAGGGGCCCTGGTTTCCAAAAGTTTTCTCCCTGGCCACGCTTTCCCTTTCGCCCACGATTCTACATATACCCATATTTGGTCCTCCGGTGTCTTTGCAAAGGGAAATGCCCCCCACCGCCCCAGTTTTCAGATTTTACCCCAACGCTCCCGCCCCTGAGTGCTACTGCCCGCGGGCCCCGCTGGCCCCCCGTGCTGCTACCTTTTTTTTGGAAACCCGCGAAGGGGTTTTTTTTCCCCGTTGGGCCCCTTGGCTTTCCCAACCTCACACTGTTGCTAACCGCTGACTCCCCGGCCCCAAAACCCACTTCTGGCCCGCGCTGCTGCCTACCGCAAGGTGATTTCCCTCTTTTCCGACGATGATGAAGCCCTTTGCCTCCCCGGGGTCCCAAGTGCGGTTTGGCTACACCCTCATCTATTTTTGTTTCATTTGCACTGCTGGGCCCCCATCACCCGGGCTTTGGGATGCCCGGGCTGACCCCCCAAAAAAATGAACCCCCCCCATGCCACTCTCCACATCTATATTTTTCCCCCTACCCGCAAGAAGCAGGGGGTATTGGGGCCCCCCTTTTTTTCGGTGCAAAATACTGCTGACTGCCCCCCTCAAAAATTTTTCTCCTCGCTATAAAAGTTTGGGGCTGAGCCCAGACCACATAGTAGGTTTTCTGGGTGAGGGAACCGGGGTGGGACAAGGGGTTTTGGGGGGGGTGAGGGCCGCTTTACCCCTCCCGGGCCAAGCCAAATAAAAGGTTGTGTCTGAGGTTTCCCACCGGGCTTTTTGGGGTGGGGGTTTTTCAGATGAATCTGGGAGGAAAAGGATGGGCCTAGTCAACCAATCAAAAACCCTTTGGGGGTTTCTGAACAACACACGGCCCCTAGATGGGCAGGCCGGCAGTTTTTGGGCCCCCACCGAGGGAAAACCCCGCTCGACCGGGTTTCCCCGGGGCTGGAAACCCGGGCCTGTTTCCCCGGGAAAAGTTTGGGGGGGCCCCCCGGGAACCCGCATGGAGAGGCCTGCCAAACCCCTGTCTACATACCCGTTTGTTCTTTAAAATGAAAAGACATGTTTGATGATGAATCTGTATTGATAAAAAATACACCCCGTTTTTGACTCAAATGAACCCAGTAACAAATTGGGTAACCCTTGGATATAAATTTTCGCTCCACAAAGGGCCGGAAAAATTTACTTGTATGTGTCGTTTTTAAAAAAAGTTTTTAAATAAAAGTAAAAGCACCAACAGGCTTAATTAAACCCTTTGGACATGAATTAGGCTACAGGAAAAAATTATAGATTTTGGGGTTTTTAAAAAGGGCGGTTTTTTTTTGTCAGCACACCCGCCCCAAAAGACGCTTAATTAACCCCTGGATGTAAATTGCGCCCCAAAAAAATTTACCGCACAAACTAGTAGCTTTGGGAACGTGGTTCCCAATTTCGGTTTTCTACGCCACACAACCAAAAGATACAGTTGTAAAATTTAAACCTTTCTTGTGAATTAGGTACGGAAAAATTTATATTTTTGGCGTTGAAAAAGGGCGGTTTATTTTTGTCAGGGACACCAGCAAAACGACGCTTAATTTAACCCCCCGGATGGAAAAATTTCGCCAAAGAAATTTAGCCCCCCAAACTTTTAAACTTTTGTAGCGTGTTACAATTTCCGTTTTTTAAGCCACACAAAAAGAGATTCAGTTGTAATTAACCTTTGCTTGTGAATTGGAACCCGGAAAAAATTTATTAAAATTTTTTTGGGGGTTTAAAAAGACGGGTTTTATTTTTTGTCAGCCCCCAAACCCCCGCCCAAAAAAACGCTTAAATTTAAACCCCCGGGTGTAAATTTTGGGAATAGAATTTAGCAGCCAAAAAATAATTTTTTTTTTGTATTGTAAAAAAGCTGTTTCCTTTTTAAATTTAAACAACGGAAAGGTTAGTTCCCCCCTTTTTTAAATTGAAGGGATTTTGCAGCTGCAGTGGACGCCCCCACTGGGTTTCAGATCCCCCTACCCAAAAAAAATTTGAAAAAAGAACATTAAAAGAACATCCCCGAGACCCAAACGAACACCCCACAGAAATCGCATATAAAAAATCAATTCCCTTTAGTAAGAGCTTCAGCCGCGGCAGCACCTTCCCCGATGAGCACAGTGAGAGGAGTGGGGGCTCCCCGCGTGCGCCCGGACCCTTTTATAGTGCGGTGACGTCAAGAATCCCGCCGGGCTCTGATTTTGGGGTTTTATCTTTGCACATGTCATGCAGGTATGCCCTTCTTCCTCCCCAGAGTGCTTTTCCCCAAAGTAGGCCTGTGCTCGCAGCCCATTTTATCAATCAAAAGCAAAATTTCGTTCACCCCCAAGTACCCCAAATTTTGACTTTGTTCCGAAACCGAAGTTTTCCCGAAATTTAAAACCCAAAATTTCCCCTTCGTTAGAATCGATTCGCCCATCCCCCTAATTGCGGTTTTTGTAGTTTATAACTACCAATTTATGTTGGTTTAAAGGGTTTGGGGGCCATGTGTGTTAAATACGCCACAATTTTCAACTGCCTGAATTTGTTTTGGGTTTTCATCCAATTTTCATGACATGTCTGTTATTTTTTTTATTTTCAAATAAAAGATTGTTCATTTATGTTGTGTGCCATTTAGTCCTCTGTTTTTTTCTTTTTTGGTTTCAAACATAGTGGCTGACATGGTAACCTACTGACTTCATTAGGCACCATGTAAAACTACATTTTTTTTTTTGCATCAAAAAGAAAAATAAAAAGTTTTTTTTATTTTTTTTTATGGATTTATATTCCGTAGTAATTTTTCAATTGTTCTATTTTGCAACAAAAATGGGATGAAAAGGCATTAAGCAAAACAAAAGCTTGTAGATTTTTGAAGGGAAATACTTTTCTTATTTAAAATAAACTGTTCAAATAACAATAAAATTTCAAATTTTGTTTTAAACCCTTAGAAAACAAAAATTTAATTGCTTAATTTCCCCTGTTAATTTAACCGTGGAAAATTCGTTAAAACTAAATATTGGGGGTCGGGAAAAAAACAACCAAAATTATTTGCATTAAACTTTTATTTTTGTCCAAAAACTAATGCAAAAACAAAGAATGGGTTTTATGGAAAAAAAACCAACCAATATAACATCTTTAACGCTCTTCTTCTTAATAAAGGGAAAATGCTAAATTTTACATTCCAAAACTGTAAATCCAACTTTTTTTCAAAACGAGTTGGGGGGGGGTGGGTTTTTAATGTTAATTAAAAAAAATAAGTTTTTTCCAAAAAAAAAAAAGTTGGGTCGCTAGGGTTTTAAAAGGGAAATGGGTTAAAAATTTGTCCCACGGGAAAACTTGGGTTTCCTTTGCTGCTTTTCAGTGGGTTGAAAAACTAGGGGATACTCCTTGAAAGTTCCTCATTTTTAAATTTTTAACCACAAAAAATGAAAGTTTTTTTAATTTATAATTTTTTGTAAAAAGGCAAACCAAAAATAAAACGTAAAGAAAAAAGGATATGTGCCTTTTTCCCAAAATTTTTTCAAATTAACCCCTTTCGGACCCCCCATTTTTTTCCCCCTCGCCTTCCCGAGCCTTTAAAATTTTTTTTTTCCCCTTTAAAATAGAAAATAGAGGGCTTTTTTTTTTGGGACAAGAATTTTACTTTTTTAATGGGTTATTCACTGTACTACAGAATTTTTCTGGGAAAAACCCCCAAAAAAATTTCCCAAAATGGGAAAAAAAAGGGGAAAAAAAAAATACTTTTCACAACTGTATTTTGCCCGGTTGAGTACAACCCCAAACATTAGGGTTTTTTGTTATTTTTTTGGGACCCGGGAAAAAAAAATTCTGGGCCCTCCCTTTTGCGACCAATAATTTTTTGTACTTAAAACCTACAGGCTTTGGGGTAAGGGAGATTTTTTTTACCGGGGTTTAAGTTTTACTTTTTTGGGGACCATTTGGGGAAAAAATGCCCACTTTTTTTTATCAATTTTATTCAATTTTTAAAAGGATTAAAATGACCAAAAAAAACCCCCCAATTTTGGCGTCTTAATTTTTTTTTTTCCCATTTGGGTTCAGTATAGGGGTTTCATTGGTTATTTTTTAAAAAGATTTGGGCTTCAAACGGGCGATACCAAATACGTGTAACTTTGTTTTATTTTTTAATTAGTAAAATGGCAAAAGAGGGGTGATTTGAACTTTTAATTTTTTTATTCATTAAAACGTTTTTTTTTTTTTTTTTTTTACTGCAACTTGGAGTCCCCCTAGGGTGCGCAATCGTTTCTACAACCTAATGCATTGTATAGACAATGCATTACGGTGTACAAATATGGCAGTTTCATTACTTCCTGCCTGGAGCAGGAAGTAGCAAAACCAAAAACATGGCAGCGATGGAAGTCTTCATAAGACTTCCAGCTGCCATGTTAACCCATTGGAACCCCGTGATTTTGCCGCAGGGGCTCCGTTTGGAGTGAGGACCATTTCTCATTCATTTAGATGCCGCGGTCATGTTAGCCGCGGCATCTAAAAGGATTAAACAGTACAGGATGGCACCGACACCATCCCGCACTGTAACTGCCGCATGTAAGATGCAATTAGCAGCTGACACCCGGAGGCTATGTAGTGGGATCGCACTGCGATCCCGTTATATAGCCCCTTAGCGATCCTGGGACATACTCATACGTCCAGTGTCGTTAAGGGGTTAAAAAACTGAAAAGCGTGGTGGGTATATATATATATTCTTCCTCCTGTATGTTCATACAACTTAATAAAATCTAGTGTGACCAATTGCCTTTATTTAATTAGTAAATAGAGTACATATAATTTATCCTCTGTATAACTGCAGCTATTTTTTGAACGTTTCATAGGTTTGTTATAGAACTTTAGTGAACAAACAGCACCATGAAAACCAAGGAACACACCAGACAGCTCAGGAAAAAAGTTGTGGCAATGTGTATTGAATAGTAAGGTTTTTAAAAAAAAATAGTCTAAGCTCTAAACATTACATGGAGCACTGTTCGATCCATCATTATTCATCATCAGTATGGTACAACTACTAACCTACAAAGACATGGTCTTCCCGAAAACTGACAGCCCAGACAAGGAGAGCACTAATTAGAGAAGCAGTGAAGAGGTCACTCTGGAGGAGCTGCAGAGATCTACAACTCATGTTGGAGAATCTGTCCCCAGGACAACTATTAGTCGTGTACTCCACAAATCTTGTCTTTATGGAAGAGTGTCAAGAAGGAGGCTATTTTAGAAAGCAAGCCATAAGAAGTCTCGTTTGCATTTGGTAAAACGCTACATAGGGGACACAGCAAGCATGTGGAAGAAGGTGCTCTGGTCAGATGAGACCAAAATTTAACTTTGTGGCCTTAATGCCAAATGATATGTGCGGAGGAAAGCCAACACTGCTCACCACCCTGAATACACCATGTCCACCATGAAGCATTGTGGTTGCAACATCATGCTGTGGGGATACTTTGCTTCAGCTGAAGCTGGGAAGCTGGTCAGAGTTGATAGAAAGATGAAAAGAGTTACATACAGGGCAATCCTGGAGGAAAACCTGTTCCAGGCTACAAAAGGATTGAGACTGAGGCATAGGTTCATCTTACAGCAGGACAACAGCCCTAAGAATACAGCTTACAATGGAGTGGTTAAAATCAAAGCATATCCATGTGTTAAAATCCAGACCTAAATAGCAGGGTTGTAACAAGAGAAGCCTGGGCCCCATATCAAACTTTTGGATGGGGGCTCTCTCTCGCCTCCCCGACCACGAACATTTAGTGGGACATTAATTAGGTCATGCAGTTACTAGATAACACAAGGAGTGAATACCTAACCATGGATATCACTATCATACTGCTACCAGGTGGGCCACAGGTGTGATGTAGGTGGACCCCAAGTAGGTTGGCAGTACATAGGCCTCAGGTAGGTAGGCCACATGTAGGTAGATAGAATGGTCCTAGGTAGGTAGGCAGTAGTTAGGTCACAGGTTGGTAGACCGGTCCCAGTTAGGTCGGTAGGCTACAGGTAGGTAGGTCGATTGACCCTAGGTAAGCGGTAGTTAGACCCCAGTTAGGTAGGCATTCCCCAGGTAGCTAAGCAAGCAGAGCTTTAGGTAGCTACAGGGGCTATATAGGTAGACAGGCAAGGTATACAGTGAACGAAATTATTATTTGATACCTTGCTGATTCTGTTAGTTTGCCCACTGACAAATACATGAACAGTATTTAATTGTAAGGGTAGGTTAATTTTAACATTGAGAGATAGAATATCAAAAATAAAATACAGACATCACATTGTATAAATTATATAAATTTGCATTTTGCAGTGAGAAATAAGTATTTGATCCCTCTGACAAACAAGACTTAATGCTTAGTGGTAAAACCCTTGTTGGCAAGCACAGCAGCACATTTTTTGTAGTTGATGATGAGGTTTATGCAGCTGTCAGGAGGAATTTTGGTCCACTCCTCTTTGCAGATCATCTCTAAATCATAAAGATTTTTAGGCTGGCGCTTTGAAACAAAGCGCATCAACTCCCGTGAAAAGTTTTATATGGGATTAAGGTCTGGTGACGGGCTAGGCCACTCCATGACCTTAATGTGCTTCTTTTTGAGCCACTCCTTTGATGTCTTGGCTGTATGATTTGGGTTCTTGTCTTGCTGGAAGACCCAGCCAGGACCCATTTTTAATGTCCTAGCGGAGGGAAGGAGGTTGACACTCAGGATTTGATGGTACATGGCTCCATCCATTCTCTCATTGATGCGGTGAAGCAGTCATGCGCCCTTAGCAGAGAAACACCCCCAAACATAATGTTTCCACCTCCATGCTTGACAGTAAGGACGGTGTTCTTTGGGTCATAGGCAGCATTTCTCCTCCTCCAAACACGGCGAGTTGAGTTAATGCCAAAGAGCTCAATTTTTGTCTCATCTGACCACAGGACCTTCTCCAAATCACTCACAAAATAATCCAGGTGTTCATTGGCAAACTTCAGATGTGCCTGCACATGTGCCTTAGAACACTATTTGGTCTTTCCCATGTGGTAGAGAGAGTCTGAGTGATAAATGGAGTCTGTGGACAGGAGTCTTTTATAAAGGTGACCATTTAAGGCAGCTGTCTTCAATGCAGATAACGAGTTGATTAGGAGCGTCTAACTGGTCTGTAGGAGCCAGAACTCTTAATGGTTGATAGGGGATTAAATACTTATTTCTTTCAGCAAAATGCAAATAAATGTATAAAAAATTTATAAATTGATTTTCGGGTTTTTTATTTGGATATTCTATCCTTGATATTAAAATTTCCCAACCCTTACAATTAAAACTGTTCATGTCTTTGTCGGTGAGCAAACTTACAAAATTAACAAGGGATCAAATAATTATTTCCTTCACCGTAGCGGCCCAAATAGGTACGTAGGCATGGCTTTAGGTAGCTATGGGGGCCATTGGGTAATAGGCGGGGTTTGGGTGGGTAAAAGGGGCCCTTGGTGGGCAGGAGGGTTTTGGGTAGCTATAGGGACCTAGAGGTGGGCGGGAGGTTTTTGGGTAGCAAATGGGGACCACAAATGGGCAGAAAGGGGCTTTAGATACTATGGGGCCATAGAGGAGGCAGCCGGGGTTTTGGGTGTTTTGGGGCCCATAGAGGTAGGCAGCCAGGGTTTTAGGTAGCTATAGGGGCCATGTAGGTAGACAGGCAGGGCTATTAAACAAAATAAGAAGTAGCTTACTCTTTCTCCACTCTCCCCCGATGCAACGTGCTCCAGTCTCTGTGCTCAGCAGAACAGCGCGATGATGTGACGTCAGTGCGGCTCAGTCAATGTGACCCGGTGCGGCTTTTTAAGCCCGGGCAGCCTGTTTGACCCTCGGACAGAGGGCCCGGGGTTCAGAGGCGGGGATGCCCGGGCCCCCCGCTCCACCCCCGGGGAATGAACTGTTCTGTACATTGCCGTGGGCACAGGGAGAATCTGGGGTGGCGAAGCACTAGTAGTTCCCCGGGGTCCCGATCCCCAAGGGCCTCGGCCCTTAAAGCTGCTACGTCTACTCCCCGGGTAGTTACACCCCTCAAAAAATCCCTTTGAGAATCGTTATCATACCAAAAACCACAAATTTTTAAAAAAATCACAACACAAAAGACGGGGAAAAATTCTAGCTTTTAGATGTGCAAAGTGGGGAGACATACCCCAACAGACTGCGCTGTCATGAAATTAAAAGGTGATCCTATAACATAATGACTGAAGGCAATTGGTTTCACTTGATTGTATTTAGAGGTATCAGATTATATGGGGGCTAAATACATATGCATGCCACACGTCAGTATTTTAATTTGCAAAAACTTGGAAAAGCACGTATGGTTTTTTTTTACAGTTAAAAACAATACTTGCTACTTTTTTTTTGTCCATCCATAAAAAAATAAATAAAATACATTTAAAATCTGGGTGTAAAGCGGTTTCACATGGCATACTGCGGGGGGTCAGATGTATTTTTACTGCGTCTGGGGTTATGCGTTGTAAGTGCATAATTTCAACAGCGCAAATAGTGTGCAACAGTCTCGAGGCAATATTAGTGCCTCTTATACTTAACACTTTTACAACATGAGTACGCCTGAAGGAATTGACATGTTAATTTTTTTCAGACACCCATAAAATTACGAGCGTAAAATACGTGTCGTGTGATTGACGCCGCCTATTTTGCACTGTGCTGTATGAGAAGTGTAGTGTGCGCTGTTTGGGGTGTACTTCGAAATTATGCCCGAAATACGCGCAAATATATGTCCCAAAAACACTGTGTGAACACCCACTAACATTTAAAAATGAGAAACAGTTCAAGGGGTATGAATACTTTTGCATTGTAGATTTCAGCTTATTTATGTGTGTACACATTTTGTATGCGTTACAGTTCTATAGGCTAGCTATAAACCACTGCATACAATCATAATTTAAATGTACACAGAAACAAAGGCAAACCAGCCATATGATGTTCTATTGACAAGTATTCCCTAAGTGCAGATCTTAGGCGCTATTACGAACATACAGCACCTTTCAAACATATAAAAAAAAAAAAAACACTGCACAGACGATGTACATACTCTGAAAAATCGGAAAGCAAAGTAGTTGATAATGGGATAAACTTTCAGCAAGCACAAAAACAGAGCCTCGACTAGCACGCTATTTGTTAGAATCGCTTAATACATGTGATGGATCAAGGAATGACTGCAAACCCACTGTTTAAAGAGCTTTCTTCTGCTGGGTAGTGAATTTGAACAAGCCTCCTACAATAAAATCCAGTCTGTTTTCTAGTATTATTCATTTAAATTGAAGGTCCATTTCTAAAAACATCGTAAAACAACAACCCTGATCTCAAATAACACAGCTCTGATCTCAGATGTAGAAAGCCTTCTGCTGGTCTAGCATCTGCACAAAGCATGCTCTGTTGATCTTTATTCAGGGTTGCATAGAAAGAATAAAATGACTCAAATTGCATGGTGCACTGCTTTATACAACGTTTTCTCTCTCCGATATTGAGCTGATGTTAACTCACCACTTTCCGTAATTACTAAAACATATATCCTTTTTAAAAGCGACACTACCATCAGTTGAGTAAAATTGGGTGTTTTTTAACATCATTTTTAAAGTTCCCGTACAGGACCTCCTGGTTTGTCTCTCTGACTTCTTCTCTGTGAGCTCCAACAGCACGGATTGAGGTTTGCTTGACTATTTTCTTTCATCCAATAGAGTGCGCTGTGGAGCTCCTCAGCTCTTTTCCCATAAGCCTTTGCCTTATGTAAAACAGTCAGTGAGGTCTGAATGGTAAGTAAACCCTCACACCGACCAATTTATTGGTTCATCTCCTCAAGGAGAGATTTTTCCCCTTTCAAAGCCACTCTTGCCTCTCACCCAGCCAACCAGTAAGTTCTACACTGCACTGACGAGGGGCAAATACCCCGAAACAGCTGTTGTAGTTGAACTGAACTGGTTTTGTTCAAATCACTTTTACATTACTATGCTCCTGAGAGCTACATGTGAAGTGAGGATAACTAAATACAATAGACTGTGGAGCTCCTCAGCTCTTTTCCCATAAGCCTTTGGTTTATGTTTTCTTTCAGGCAGGCACACTATGGGCTTAAGAAGTTTAAGTGTTAACAGCAGAATCAAAAAAATGTGAAGTAAGCTGGAAGTCCCCCAGTGCAGAAAAATATTAACCCCATCATCTTTTAATGTATTGTTCTCGCCATTGCCAGGTCAGTCTACTTTAATCTTTAGGCCTACCCAGAGCACAATATAGCGATCATGATGTCATCACCTACTATTTGTAATGAAACTACAAGCATCAAACATTTCTTGCAGCACCTGCAGCAAACTGAGATTAGTCTTCCCTGCCATTCAGTTTATTCTCTTTACTTTCACAGCTAGAGAAGGGCATGATTTTATATGTACTTTTTAATTGTATGGGCCTACTAATGTAGAAGTAAAAAAAAACCAAAAAAAAACACACTGACAAAATTCTAAAAAACTGATTTCCAGAAACAATGATTTAATATAAATACACCTTTTTTAAATTGAAGTGTCCCATTAAAAGGATAAATAACTGCATACACCAAAACTCGTTAATGCAAAGAGGAGACACCAGATTTACTACGCACCTGTGCTCCACGGTCATTGACCAGTTCCACAGACCATCTGCCTTCATACTGGATCCACACAAATATTCCTCCATCTGCATCGCAGGTTGCCAACTTTTGGAAAGGTTCGTTCCATCTCACTAGCACCACCTGAAAAACAACAAAAACAAAATCAATCTACATTACCAAAGACTCTGTGTCTGTGTTAAGTACATCTTTCCTTGTTATGATTCATTAACTTCTAATTCATCTCTTGCAGTCGGAGCTGTCAAGCATTAATCACTAAATTCAGAAATCTTTACAGCAAGCTTTAAAAAGGTAGGTCTATAAAGAGAGAGTAGTTTAACATTTAAGATTCCTTTTCATCTGATTCACTTATGATTCTGGAAAGACAACGCATTTGTTCTCCTGCGTAAAATGCCAAACTCACTTTTATGATTCTATACAACAGGAAAACAAGCGACTCAGATCTTACCTGGAATATAATCAACTAAGTAGTACATTTTAATCAAGCAAGAGCACAAAGTCCAAAATAAACGCAACAATTTTAACAAAAGTTTTTTGTATTTAAATGTCAAATCAAGAGTTAATAAAATGTGAATGGAAATAATGAATGGGAATAAAATATAGTACAATTAAATGGTGGCTGTTTACAATCCCTTGCTAAGACAGTGTTCCAGGGCTCTTTGTGGACATTTTCCCCTCTAGTTCATATAAAAGTGTCCTGAGCAAGGACTCTCCACTACCAAAATAGGGAGACATATGAATCCTGGCGCCAACAGGCCAGTTCTAAATAGCTTTAAGGCAGTGTAGAATGCGGCAGAATGTATGAACCTGTTCTTCTGCAGGTCACACATACAGGTGCATTGTAGTGCCAATACGACAAATCTTGGAAACCTCCAAAGAAGCATTTATGCTATCATACGTGAAAAAAACTTTGAGATTCTTAGTTCACACGTTTTACGGCTTACAACGGGATCTCAAGGCGGGTGGTCCTACGCCATCTTTACCTCTCAACAGAGCCAAATTCAGACTTCTCATTGGGTCAACCCACCTCCATAATCCAGAGAGAAAAATATAAAAAACACCAACCTTGCAAGCATACTGCACTGATACAACAGCCTGTGGAGGTGGGCGGGGTGCAAGAAACCAAAATGGAGGCATCCTTTCCTCCCTATATAGATTAAAAGCAATATATGCCCAATATAATGCATAGTTCTGCACAAAAAAAACATTTGTGAAAAAAACAATGTTAACCTGGGTTAACATATATCTCCAAAAAGCATTTTGCTACTATCATACATAAAAAAAAACTACCTTGGAGGTTTTTCCATGTATTTATAGCCCTTTAGAAGTTTGTGTGCCCCTGGTATGTGATATATGCCGATCATGGCAGTTTGGCACCCAGGTTAACATTGTTTTTTTCACAAATGTTTTTTTTGTGTAGAACTATGCATTATATTGGGCATATATTGCTTTTAATCTATATAGGGAGGAAGGGATGCCTCCATTTTGGTTTCTTGCACCCCGCCCACCTCCACAGCTTGTTATATCAGTGCAGTATGCTTGCAAGGTTGGTGTTTTTTTATTTTTCTCTCTGGACTATGGAGGTCGGTTGACCCAATGAGAAGTCTGAATTTGGCTCTATTGAGAGGTAAAGATAGCGTAGGACCACCCGCCTTGAGATCCCTTTGTAAGCCGGGGGAGGCTTAAACATTTTTTTGATCAAAACGTGTGAACTAAGAATCTCAAAGTTTTTTTTCAAATACGACAAATCTGGCTCAGGCTGGCCACCTATAACTTGGTCTGGCTGTTCTAACTGTTAAGCACCTAAGTTTGGCGTCAAACATTCATAAATGTGTCTAATTCTACCAATGTGGTGCGACACCTTCAGAATACCACAAAGTACCGGGACCAGCGCTGATTGCACCAAAGTTTGGAGTGCGACTGTTCCTTCATCTATAGAACAGGGCTACGACAGAAAAAGCTGTACGCCAGTAAACTGGCGCAGCCCCGTTCATACATGTCACCCTTAGTATTTATATTTCAATGGTATTGAAAATCAACTTTATAAACTGAAAAAATCAAAATACTTATTTGTAATTCTTGTTGTAGAATTGTAAAGCAAAAATCAACACTTGTGAGCAAGACAAAACCTTGTGGCGAAAAAACTGACTCTGGTGACCAGGTTTTGCACTTTAAAACTTTAGGGGGGGGGGGCCCTTTTAAGGGGCATTAAATGGTGTATGGTGGCCTAAATGAATAAACCCCCAAAAACTGAATAATTCACATATATTTTATGGCCTAACTAGGCACATACTGTAGCATATCAGCATGTCTGACAATAGCTTGTGCTGCCCTCAGAAGGGGTGCACAACCTATGTGACAAGTTTCCTTTAAGCCCAACACACCTAAAAGTATTAATGACAAGAACATTTTTTGTTTTTGCCTCCGTGCATTTCAAAAAAATTGTAACTTTTTATTTTTTCCCAATGACACATTTGGATGAGGCCTCGTTTTATTTGGACAAGCTGTATTTTATGGGGAATAGTTTAAATTCACTTATAAATAATGACAGAATTTGTTTTCAATTTTTTTTTTACACCATTCAAATTTCACACTTAACTTGTTAAATTGTACAGGTTATTACAGTCGTGTGGATACCTCATATTTTCAGGGTTATTTTTGTGTGTGTTTTTTATTAAATATTTATTTTTATTTATTTATTTATTTATTTTTTTTACACTTGGTAATTTATTAGCATTGATCACTGGTTTGTTACCCTGATCACTGGCTTGTTACACAGACAGCCCTGGGGCTACTCTAGGTCCCCAGGCCTGACTGTGCAGCCGTTCCCTGGGCTCTGTCGGGTCACCGGTTGTTCCGATCACCCAACAGAGAAGGGAAACCCTTTGATTGTGCTGCAGTGACGAACTGTGGCAATCAAAGGGTTAAAGCACGGGGAGCGGCGGTTCCCCCGCTTGCTGGGACTAGCAGGAGCTGTTCTGGGAACAGGGCTGTGTAGTACAGCCCCGTCCTCAGCACTGCTGCAGCGCCTGGAGCCGCAAACTCCGATGTCTGCAGCGACGTCAAAAGACGTCGCTGCAGACGAACAACCTGAAATGCCCACCGTCAAAAGACCGTGGGCGGTCGTTAAGGAGTTAAAGGGAATATGTCATCAGAAAATGACCTATTGTTTAAGTTATGTTTGTATGTTAAACACATTATTTTAGAATTTTTGGTTATGTTTTTAATAATTTTCTACATCACTATTTTTTCTTTAAAAATCCTGCAATTTTCAATTTGGCCACTAGGCCTAATAATAGTCTGACACTTCCTGTTCTTTAGAGAAAGCTTTTTAGAAGTCTCCTCATTATCAACACAGGCAGAGTTACACTGAAAGGTGAACCCAATGTGTGTAGACAGGATCCACCAGTCACAACAGGAGATAGTTACAGCAACACTTTCCCGCAAAGTGATTTCTTCCCATGTCACAGAACATGCCTAAAGAACGCACCTTTAGAAGTCAATGGGACTGCTCCTGTTCATAGACACAAACACGCAGATAGACACGCACGCGCACGTACGCGCTTACAGACGTGCCAACTGCAGACTTAGGGTATGTTCATACGACTTATTTGTAGGGCAGACTTTGGGGCGTAATTGCGCTACCATGCGCCCGAAGTACACTCAGCAAATACGGTAAAGTCCCGTAGTTAGAGTCAATAGAAGCCGGGCTGGAGCACTGTTGAAAGTCCCATCCCTAGCCACGGGGCCCCTTTCAAGAGCCCCGCCCTTTTTTCCCGGCGCAATTTACGCCGAGTGGAAATTCCTGTCGGGCCCGGCCCCCGTATGTGCCCATAGTCCCCCTTTTAAACAAAATCGCGGGGCCCATGGTGGGAACCCCTTAATACCCTTTTCTGAAAAAATGCCCCATCCCTATTAGTCAAAGGGGACTTCAAAGCATGCGCTAAAGTAAAAAGGAAAAGAAGAAAAATAAAATTTCCCCAAATTTGGTCCCCCCCAAATTTGGGGTTGCACCCCCGCTTTTATGTACTGGGAAAAATTTTCAATCGGGGGTGGGGGCAATTTGCTTTTGACTGTATGGGAAGCACCCTCCCTTAGGTATCCCAAACAAATCGGGGGTGCCGGCCTTCCTACTGGGGGGTCCCCCAAAATCCCCTCCCCAAAACAGAGCGTCAAAATTTAAATATGTAATAGGGTGACTTCATTTAGGAGAAAATGGTTTTGGGCCCCACTATGGAGAATTGCCCACCCCGACTGATGTTCCATTTGAACTACAGATTTGAACGGAATTTGTTTGCTTTTTTGTTTATCCCGCTGAGGAGTTAGTGAAATTGAAAAACCCCCTTTTTTTAAGAAACAAGCCCAATTTGTAAGTCGGATATTTGATACTCCGTGACTGCCTGTATTGGGGTTGGGATTTAAGGGGAAAAAAAAGGTTCCCCAAGTTAATTTTAGGCTACTTTTTAATTTTTGGGTTGCAAAATGTTAAAGGGATTGTTTTAACACAAAAAAAATTGTTTTTTTTGGGGATTTATAATAGGGAAAATGTAAATTTTGTTTGCCCCTTTTAAAATTATTTAAATATGCCCCATCAATATATGTGAGACACGGCAAGCTCCTCTGAGAGCACTGAACTACCTTGTAGGAGGAAATAATCAATTTTTTAAAAAATTTTCTTTTTTTTTACTTCAAATGCTGTGTTTTTTTAAAATTTAACACCCCAAAACCCTTTAAACAAAAGAATATGCCCCATTCTAAATTTTCCTATCAATTATACTTTTGGGCCTTCTGTGGACTTTTATTTAAAAGGTGGTAGCTGTGTGTTTTTTAATTATATAAAAAGGACTTTAAAAAATTGTATTTAAATTAAAAGAAATTCATCCCTTTATTACTAAGGCCCTCTATTTAGGGGGGGCAACTTTTTTTGCCGTTTTTACGCACCCCAGGGTTGCCCCGATCTGTTTTGAGGGAACCCGGGAATAAAGTTTTTAAACCAGCCCTAATGCAATGACTTTTTTTCTGTTTTTAATAGTCAAATCGGGTTTTACTTTCAGGTACCTTTTTTTTCACTAAAGCAAAATGTTTGAAATTTATTCTGAAAAAAGGCATTGCAGCTGATAAAAAAAAAAAAAGAGCAACACTTTTAACAAATACCTAACCAAAAAAAAAAAAAAAAAAAAGGCCCCAATTTAAAAACTTCTATTTAACTTGTTCCTATACTAATTATCAGTTTTCACAAACTCTATTTTAACTAAAAAATTAAGTGAGAAAAATGGGGCCCTTTTCCAAGGGGAAATGCAAACATTAATCAAACCAAGGCGGGAAAAGGGGCCCCCCAAAAGTTGACTTTTATCATTTTTTTATTTTTCCCCCCCAAATAACGTAAACGGGGATACATTTTGGGCAAGAAAAAAAATTTTACCTGAATAGTATAAAACCCATTATCACAAGTTTTCCGATGGGCCCGAAAGGGCCCAGAGTTAATTTCGGGAAACCTAAAGGGCCCACAAATACAGTTTTTTAACAATCTAGTACTTCTTAAATATTTTTTTTTGTTTTTGTAAACCAAAGGCAATTTTTCAAGGGGTTTTAATTGCAGGGACGTTTTTCCCGGCCACAATTATGCCTTTGGGGTTCGGGAGGGGGGTTGGGGGGAGGGGGAAGGGGGGAGGGGGAGGGGGAAGGGGGGGAAGGCACCCCGTTTGGGCCCCTTTATACATTCATTTTTTCACAGAAACGAAATCCGCCGTGAATTTAAATGGACTTGTCACTTCTTCCCCGCCCCGCCGTATTGCCCCGGGGCAGGGAGAGGAGACGTAATCCAAAGAAAAATTTCTTTTGAGAAAGGGGGTTTTTAACCGTAATGACTGGGACGAAATCCCCCGCCCCCTGTTTTTTCGCGCAGGTAGGGTGGCAAAAATAGGGGGCCCGAGAAAACCTTTCCAAAATTAAATTGCCTTTGGTGAACTTTAAGCCTAAAGGGCATTTACAAAAAATTTTTAAAAGGGCAAATTTTGTTTTTACCAACTTAAATTTTTTTTAAGTATAAAAATTTGTCACCCATAAAAAAATTATAAAAAAGTAAAAACTTAAAAAAAATTTAGATTTTAAGAAAACCAACAAATAAAAAGGCCCCATTTGCAATGTAAAAACCGCCTTAAAAGGTTTTTTAAATTTAAAATTTGAAATTGTATTTAGAAGCGGTCCCTTTTACTCTTGAAGTATGGAGGTCAAAACCCGCCCCCAAAAAGGGGGGGGAAAAACCCATTTGTTTTAGGAACCCAACGGCATTTTAAAAGGTCCCCATTGAAGTTTGGGGGGTGGGCATACCCCCCCTTACCGAATTTTTTCCTTACTCATACGCCAAATGTCGGGGGGGGGGGCCCCAAAACCAAAATTGACGTATGAGAAAAGCAAGGCGATCTTCGCGCTCAAAAAGCGGAGGGGCACAAATCGCGGCAGGGAAAACCAAACGGAAAATTTTTACCGTGGCATCTTCGCTTTCCCCAGGGCCCCGGAAAACCCCCGATTAACCCCCCGATGTCGCCGCTTCCCCCCCGGAAACTGATCTCCTACCAGACAGCCCCCCCGGCTGAATTGAAAAGCCAAACCCCGGGGTTTGTTTTGGTGACGTCACGTTGCCCCAAAAAGCATTTGTGGCAGGGGTGACTGGACAGTTGACATGGAGACCAGCATACAGCTAAAAGCTGTATGCGATCTCCTATTGAAAGAACAAGGGGGGCAGGGTTTCGTTCATCCCTTTTCCCCCCCCGGGGAAAAGTTTTAAAAAAGTGAAAAAAAGAAAAATAATTAAAAAAAAATAAAAACACGTACATCCCCCCCTTTTTCCCCCTTTACAAGCCCCTCGCCCCAGAAAAGACCAAAAAAAAAATTAAAGAACCCTTTATTTGGTATCCCCGGGCGGGGCGTGGGCCCCACCCCTAAAAATTTTGCCCATGTTAAATTTAAACCCCCCACTGTGAAACGGCGTAAAAAAAAAAAAAAAAAAAAAAGTCAAAAATTTGCGATTTTTGTTATTTTGCAGAAAACATAAAATGGAGTAAAAAATTCATCAAAAAATTAAAATTATCAAAAAACCCAAAGTATCCCAAATTAAAAAAAGGGCATTTTTTTCCCCCAAAAAAAAAAGCCCTTTTACACAGCACAAAATTTTAAGGGAAAAAATTAAAAATTTCCCTGGCTATTAAAAGGTTTCCCGTTCCCCATAAATTTTTTTTTTTGCAAAATAAAAACACTTTTTTTTAAAAAAAAATGCCTTTCCCAAATAAAAAAACTACTAAAATTGGGGGAAATTCCCCTTTTAATCGTCTCAAACCCCCAGAAACCCAAAACAAATTTTTGTAAAACGGTTACTGCACGGCAAACGCTTTTTAAAAAAAAAAAAAAAAAAAATAATTTTCCCCTGGGATTGCAGAATTCTCTTCACCCCCCCCTTTTCCAAAAAAAAGGGTTTTTAAAAGGGGAATCTTAAAGTCTTATCCCCCCCAAAAATTTGTTACCAAAAAAAAACCCTTAACTCACCCGAAAAAAAAAGCCCCTCCCTAGCTCCAAAAACAGAAAAAAAAAAAAATTAAAGGGCTCTAAAGCCCGCAAACCGTGCAAAAAAACTTGTTTTTCCTTTTCAAAATAAAATTTTTTTAAATTTAAAAAAGGGCAGAAAAAACATTAAAAAAATATACAAATTGTGGAATCGCTGTAATTTTATCAACCTCCCGGAGAAAAACCTAGCATGTCTTTTTATCCCGCCATTGGACCCCCTGTAAAAAAAAAAATAAAAAAACAAAAACCAAAAATTTCCCTGAAATTTTTGAAACAAAAAGGGCCCACAAAAAACCCCTTAATAAAAAGTGATAAAAGCATACTTTGCCTCCCCAAAAGGGTACCAATTAAACAATTCAATTTAAATCTCAAAAAAAACAAGCCCACAAGCAGCCCCCCTAAGCAAAAAATTAAGAAAGCTTGGCTGTCAAAAAAGGGGAAAACCCAAAAAAAATCCCGCAACTTTTTAAAAAACTCGCTTTTTTTATTGTTTTAAAAGTAATAAAAACATAAAAACTATAAAAAAATTTTATATCATTTAATTTTTACCACCCCCATGTTAAAGTTATCCTGACATTTTACCCCCGGTTAGGGGCCGAATCCCTTGAAAAAAATGAACCCCAAAAAACAAGGGCCCCGGGTCCCCTGCGTTTCCCCCCCTCCTTTTCCCTTTGGGCCCCAAATGCTAAAAAAAAAAAAAAAAAACAAAAACCCCAAAATTTACGGAAAAAACCTTCCAACCCAAAATCCCAAATTTAATGCCTTTTTTTTTTTAGGGGGAGATCCCTTTTGGGGGGTTTTTGGAACCCCAAAATGGGGAAAACTTTTTGGAAGGGGTTGAACCACCCCTGTTCTAGTATTTTTGGGGGTTTTTCCCCAGATCCCACATGGCCCCCCAACCAATATCTGTCTTCCCAAAAAACCCAAAAATAACACTCCCCCCTTTTTGTACCCCCTGCCAGGGCCCCCCCCCAAAACGCATTTTTACCCCCAAAACTTTGGGGGTATTCCCAAAATTTGGAAAAAAATTTTGGGGTTAACACAAATTTTTGTTTTTGTTTTTTCCAAGAGCCCTTGGGAAAAAAATTTAAAAACTTTTTCAGCTAAAACAAATTTTTGAATTTTTTTAATTACAAAAAAATATTTTATTTTTTTTATTTTCAGAGCCAAAATTTAAAAAAAAATTTTTAAAACCCCCTTTGGGGTCGAAAAAAACCCCTTTTAAAATGCCCCCCTTGGATATATTCCTTAAGGGGTGTAGTTTTTCCAAATTTTCCCGGCTTTTTAGGGGTATTTTTTAAGTTTTTTGGAAAACCTTTAGGGTTTCCGCCCCCAAACCCTGAAAGGGCCCCTAAAAAAAAATCATAAAAAAAAAATGAAACCCCAAGCCCGGTGGGTTTTCCTTTCCTATTTTGGGGCTTGGGGTTAAAACCCAAAAAAAAAGCACTAGGGGCCAAACAAAAGGGGTTTTTATCTCGGGGAAAAACCCCAAAGAATTTCGGGGGGGAATAATATTAAGTTGCTTTTTCCCTAATAACATTTAAATTTTTTCCCTTTCAAGTTTTTAAAAATTTGGGAAAAATCGCAAAAAAAAAGGGGAAATTTTTAAAAAATTTTTCCCTTACACTTTTTTAAAATTCCCCTGTAAAACACCCCAAAAGGGGTTAAAAAAACTTCCAAAAACCCCTTTTGTTTTAAAATTACTTTAAAGGGTCCCCCTAAGTTTCTTTAAGATAAAGGTAATTTTTTGGAGGTATCTAACAAAACAGGTAAAAAATCAAATCACATTCGAACTGACTGGTAAAACCTAAAAAATTTTTTTGGCAAATATTCGAAAAAAAATTTAAAAATTACTAAAATTATAAAAACCCCCTTAATGCCCGCTCTTAAAAAAAAAAAAAAAAAAAAAATTAAAAAAAAATGATGCCAAACTAAAAGCAGACATATAGAAAGATGCTATTTATAAAGCCTATTTTGGGTGGAATAAATTGTCTTAAAATGCTAAAAATTTTTTGGGATTTTTTAAAAATTTTGGAAATTTTTTCCCCTTTTTTTCATGAAAAATTTTGGGATATTTTTCCCCAAAACCTAAACAAGTTTTTTTGGCCCAAAAAATTTTTTTTCCTTACTTTTTTTTTAAAGCCACCAATGGTCACGAAAATCTCCGTGTCCCCAAAATATAAGGGTTTTAAAGTGGTAAAAAAATTTATTCTAACGAAAGTGACACAAACAGTTTTAAAAAAAAGGGTGGGGGGCCCCTTTTCCAAAAGGAACCCCCAAAAAACGGGCTTTTGGGCCCGGAAAAAGGGGGAGCTTTAAGCAATGTTTTTTAATCAAAAAATGCTTAATTTTTAAAAAACCCTTTTCCCAAAAAAATTTTTTTCATATGAAATCCTAAAACCCAGAAATGCTTTTTCAAAAATTTCCCAAAGGGCCCTTTTTGGGATTCTTTTAATTGATTAAACAAATAGAACAGTTTGATTTCCCATTGTTCTTTTATCAGAAATTTTTAAAATACTGTAAAAACTGCGTCCCAAAATTATTAGGTATTTTAAGTTTTTTTGTCAGATATTTTTTTTTAAACCCATTTTTCCCTTTAACTCAAAGATTTTTAAAAACATGAATGTTTTTGGGAAATTTGAGTGAAAATCAGGGGGAGGGTTTCCCTTGTCCAATGGAAGGGGGGCCAAAGGGTTTTAACAAGGTTTTGGAAAAATTTACTTTCCCAACCTTGCTTTTCCTCCTCACAAAATCCCCCCAAAAAAAGTTATTTTTAATTTTGAAAAAAACCCTAAAAAAAATTTTAAACCCCCCCCCCCCTAAATTTAAAAAAAGGGATGCAGCACCCCTTTAAAAATTCCCCTAAAATTTTTTGGTGCGTGATAAAGAAAAACCATCAAACTCTTGATAAAAATTGCCCAACCCGGGTCATTTTTCCAAACTCCGGGCCCCCTGGTTTCCCCAAAAAGTGAAAGGGTGTTCAGTTTTTCGGGGAGAACCCCCCCAAAAAGATAAAAATCCAAGTTAAAACCCATCAAGACTAGGGCCAAGAGATTTCTGAAGACAGATTTTTCAAATGTTTTAATAGATGATAAAGTTGAAGTGACTTTTAAAAGGGGGAAATTGTACCGCTTCCTTATTTGGGCCTCATTCCCCCTTTCTCTTTTTTCCCACCTGTAAATTTCCCGGGGGCGTTTTCCCCCTTTCCCAGCCTGGATGAAAACATCCCCCCCTTTTCCAACGGGTTGGGTTGCCTGAGACTCCCCCCCCCCCCTCCCCCCTCTGAGTCCACATATAACGGGGTGTCCTCCCTAATCAGATTATTTTTTTAGAGCGGGGTTAAAAACTTACCACGGGTGAAATTCAACCCTAATCGAGAAATTGATCTCTCACAGCTAAGGATGTTTTTAACACTTCAAAGAACGGCACAGAACCTGCGAAGCATGTGGATTTCGGAACATTTTTAAAAAACTCCCCAAGTTTTCTCATTGTTACAATCTTTTTCCCAGTCTTTTTCTGTAGGTGGGGAAAGACAGAAAATGTTTTACGGCCCCAACTCGGGTTAAATTCGAAAAACCCCGGGGAATGCCCAGGGGTTTTAAAAATTTAAAAAAAGCCCCTCAGCTGGGAAACTGAAAGGAAGGAGGATTAGACCCACACGGGGATATCAGTGTAAAAAAAAAAACAAGAAAAAGGGCCCACTGTGGGGAAAACCCCAGCTTTGCAATTACATCCAATTGAAAAGGGTTGCTTTTTTTCATGTCCCCTTTACTGAAAGACCTTTAATGAAAACGATAACCCCCCTTTTAAAAATTGGACCCAAAAGGATGGGCCCCTTGTGGCAGGCAGGGCAACCTCTACGCGCACCAAATGCCAAACCCAAGGTGGAGGGGGTGTTTCCCGCTAGGGGTTCCTTTTTAAAGATGAGCTAATCAGGAACCTTCGGGTTTGAACCCCAAAAAAAACTCCCAAAAATTCCAAATTTCCCCCTTTTTTAGAAACCCAAAACCTTTAAGACATTGGTTTTAAAGGGAAAAAATCTCCCAATTTTTTCCCAAAAAAAACCTTTGTTTTCTATGCAGGACAAATGCTCCCACCAACCCCCAAACAATTGACTTCCCTTTAACCGTGGGGTTTTCCCCATAACAAGAAACCCAAAATAAAAGGTTTTTTAAAATGATAATTTTTTCCAAGTTATTTTTTTAAAAATATTTTTTAAACAAAAATACCCCTTAAAATATTTAAATTAAAAAAACCCAAAACCCATGAGATTTCTCCAAATTTCTTAGGTTACATATTAAAATTGGTAAAAATTTTTCCCAAAAAACCTTTTTAGGAAGGTCATTATGAATCATTTTTTAAAATGCTTAAAGGGGTTTGGGTTCTCATAAAATGATTCATCGGGCCCTCAGTCCTGTTTTTTTTGGGTTTTCCATTTAAAATTCGGGGGCCGTTTTTAAAGGGTTTTCCCCACTAGGCCCCTTTAAACCGGGTTTCCGGGTTAGCTAAAGCAACCAGTGCGGGCCCACCCTTAAAGGAGGTTTCAAACGGGGTCTTTTGTTTGGCCCTTGAGAAGTTTGATGCAAACCCATAAAAAGGGGGAAAAACCCCCATAAAAAGGGTAGGACACTTTAAAAGGACAAAAATTTTTCCCCAAAGTGACTTGTCTTTGCAAATCTTTTAACATAAAAAAAGCAACCCTTTGTAGTGAGACAACCCATTAAAATCTAGATGTTAAAACCTATTTGTTATAATCATTACTGCCCAAATCTCTGGATTTACGTGTTTCCACATTAGGTGTTGATTTTTTAGCATTATTGAATTACCGTATTTTTTTGGACTGTAAGACGCACACTTTTTCAGGGCTGTGGAGTCGGTGTCCATTTTGGTAGAGTCGGAGTCGTTATAAAATGGACTGACTCCGACTCCATATATGGTAATAAATTGGTTACAGTTAGTTCAGTGCAGTGCCAAAGTATGAATTGGGCTTCCCAGTGCTACTGTACTATATCTTCACCTCATAGATGAGTTCAATTTTAAAAAAGTATTTGGATGACATGGAAGCAGGCAAAGCGCTGCCGAGGGGAAAGATTTAGTCCAAGTAAACAGATTGACAGGTTTCAAACAAAATTTGCCTTGCTTCAAAGTTAGTTTGAGTTCAAGTTCTCGAACGGATGTACATGAGAAATTCTTTATAAACTAAATTGTTAGAGATGTGCCCATGTGGTCACGCTTTGCCCCAACCATTTGGGGTGTAGAGAGGCCATTCTTAGCTGGAATTGAGAGAGATGTGAGGTCTTTTTCAACTTAAGTTTTGGAAAGGGGAAGTTATATCAATTCCATTCTCAGGAATTTATGATGTAGCCCTTTATTTTGGGTGGTGGATCTGTGTTATTAAAATTACTGCTGTATGATAACGCGGAGAATGTTGAAAAGTTCTCTCTACAGAACAGGAAGTGTCAGACTATTATTAGACCTAGTGGCCAAAGTAAAAAATGCGGATTTTTAAAAAATATTGATAACGATATAGAAAATTTAAAAATAACCAAAAATTTAAAAATGTGTTTTTTTTTTTTTTTTTGTAACCGTTTTATTGACATCATCAGTGCATACAAAATAGTTACATTAGGTACCTTATCACGACCAATTTTTATAAAGCCATAATAAAATTAAGCAGCAACGCAAAACTGCTCTCCCCCTCCCCCAACCGTAGCTATATTCTCTTCTTACCCAAATGTTGACAAGTAATAAGTATCTGCAAATACAAAAGAACTATTTTTCTCTATCGCCGGCCACCTCAACACAGCTTCTTTGCAGCAAGCTCCATCACCATGATTGTCCGTCATTCCACCCTGAGAGGACCCAAATCATCCGCTAGCTCTTTATAACATAAACCCATGAGTACCCTTTTAAAAGTGAAACATTGTTCTTTCTCCTGCTTCGTGAGGAAATTCTCAATAAAGATTCTCCATTTTTTGAAGAATTTCTTGGTGTGTGCCTCTTTATTATACTCCACCTCCCTCCTTTCCATAAGAAGAAAATATTTGACCTGCGTGATTACCATCTCCGTAATAGGGAGTTCCAGTTTAAGCCAAAGGGTTAAAAGACATCTTTTGGCGATAAAAAGGAAAATATGAGCCAGCATAGGAACAACAGCTCCCTCCGGGTTTATGTGGGACAACATAAGATAAGGTGATTTTTCCAATTGTAATTTTAGACGTACATTTAACAATGCTCTTACCCGTTCCCAGAACTCTTGTGTTTTTAGACAAGACCAAATGCCATGGAACAGATCAGTTTTCTCCTGGGAACAAGCCACCAATCTGGCAGGGGAGTTCGAATGTGGGGGGATACTGAAACCATAGATGGCATGGTGTATTAACTTATAGTGGGATTCTCTCCAGGACTCGCAAGGTATAATCTTCCGTACCAACTCCCATCCCTCCAATATCTCTACTGGTAAATCCTCATCCTCCAGCTTCCGTGCCCACCACTTAAAGAGGCTATGTTTCTGTTCCAAAAGACGACTATCTCTAAGAATCTTATATATGCCAGAGTGAATTTTTAAGCGGGGGTTTCCCTATTAGGGCATCAAATCTGTTTGTTCGAAACTATTTTGTGTAATTTCTCAGACGTTTTTTGAAGAAAACCAGACATCTGGGCGAATCCCAAAAACCAACCCTGGGCGATCTTATACCTCTCTTTCATCTCCTGGGAGGTCAGAAGTATGAAATAAGTGTCGGACATGTCTTACCCCACTTCCTGACCAACTCCTGAATTCTATATCTTCCTGGCCTTGTGGGAACTCAGGATGGTTCCAGTGATGCATGTATTTTGAGCATAAGAATGGGAGACCCATTATCTTCCTCACTGCCTTCCACGTAGCCGTGTCTTTGATAAGTATAGATTTTCGAAGATGGGAAGGTAGACATAAAAATTTTGTGTGTAAAAGACACCAAGGAAATGACAGACCCATTTCCACATCTAGATTCGAAAATAAATTTTAATTCTGGATCCAGTCTATGGCATGACACAAAATACGAGAGATTATATGTCCTAACACCCGGGATTCCTAATCCACCCCTATCCCTTGGGAGCATTAGATTATTCATTGCTCTCCGATGTCCCTTATGGGCCCAGATGAAGGAAGTGAAGATATGATTTATCTCCTTGACATCGGAATGCTTTAATAGTAAAGGTATGGTCTGCATAGGATAAAGCAGTTTGGGGAAATTTACGATTTTTATCGCGTTAACCCTACCCATCAGGGAAAGGGGCAAGTTGTTCCACCTCTTCAATTCAGATTCTATTTTGCGCAAAATGGGGACATAATTAAATTTATATACAAATTCTGAATATTTCCCGATATGGATCCCCAGATACTTTATACTTTCTCCAGCAACCCGTACCAGGGTTTGATCTTTCCGAGCTAGTCGCGACAAGACACCTGTAGGGGAGATGTCTAGAATATCACTTTGAGTTCTGAAGTTTTCCCAAATTTCTCCAAAAAGCTAAATATGGATCCCACCTCCACTACCGGGTCCCACATAAACATAAGAATAAACGTCTGCAAACAAGATCGTCCTAAGGTCTGATTCCCAATCTTAATCCCCTGGATAGACTTTTCCTTTTCAACAGCGCATATCAGGGGCTATATGGAAAGATTGAACAAGAGAGGGGACAGCAGACATCCCTGTCGGGTGCCTTTTTGATGCTCAAAAGCTGGCTATATGAATCCTGGAGTGTAGATTCTTGCTTTTCGGGGATCTATACAGAGATTTCAGAAATGAAAACTGAGAATCCCATTGAAGCAAGAAACCTTATACAACCATTCCCAAGAGAATTGTCAAACGCTTTTTCTGCATCAATAGTTATGATCGTGGGGAATGGCATATCTGTGGGTTAGTTTTATCTCATCTAGCATCGTAAGTACCCTATGGATTTGGTAACCACTGATCTACCTCAAAATATGTTTAATATAAAAACATAAGTTGAACAATAGGCCAAATTCTGATTACACATACCCTTTAAACCTCTATGTTGAATGTTTTTCTTGTTATTCCTCCTAAAAATTAATTACCAATCTGTCAGCTGTGTATTACCATTCAGGGTGTGTCTCTGCACAGTCTAACATTGTCCAGTAAGGCTGAGAGGGTCACAGTTTGCAGTGACATACACCTTTGAAAACTGGAATGACAATACCTAGAGGACAGATTTAGTACGGCTTTGTCTCCACAGCAAAGTAAAAATACTGTTGATAATCTGAAGATATTTTAACTTTGCGGAACCGCCGTTTTTTTTCATGTTTTTACCCAAAAAAACACATCGGATTTCGGATTCCTGGTGGCCCAGTACATGGGCTGCACGGGAATCCGACAGGCCGGCCGCTTCAGTAGGAAACTCATGCTGTGTAAACTACAGCATAGCTTTTCTGTTGAAGTCTACACAGAGCTTGATACAGTCAGATCTTCGTCAGATTCAAAATACTGAATCCATTGAAAATCCGACGAGAAGCCAGTGCTGTGTAGACATAGCCTACTACATTTCTAGAAGAGGGACAACAGAACGCTAGGTTATAAGGAATGATGCTCCAAAATTGTAATTTCACAGAAAGTTCAGACAAGGAGATGTCATGGTTCGTTTTTAAGGCAACAACTGGTTCTGGGCGTTAAGGCATTCAATCTTCTATAATTTCCAACATTAATAACGATTGTGAGGAAACATGAGACTGAACGATAAAAATACCAATCGCTCTGTTTAATTTTAAAATGTCTACTGTCCCACAAAATAATTTTTCAGCTGCCTACGTAATGGACTCTACTAGGAGCCCCACATGTAGTAGGGTTTCCCCACCAACCATGTTAACTGGAGACAAAACTAAAATATTACATATTAACGTTGATGACATAAAAATAACAAGTTATTAGAGGCAACAGACAAAAAAAAAAAAGTTTAAACCTTGTAGATGTCATTGTAATTGGTGATGCACTAAAAGAACAGAAAGGGGTTGACATATGGGTCTTAATTATACAGACCAGAAACAGCAATCATGGTTCAGTGACTTTCACATCTACTGCAATTTAATCTAGCACGTGAGACAAATTGATTTTCCCTAGAAGCATATACTGCTGGAGGGACTCCGACAGCAATGAAATCTACACTATTGTGTATGTAAAATGACTTTTCCTTTGCTACATAATGTGCTACTTTTACCCATTTGTTCAGATTATCTTCTCCAAGGTTTCATAAATGCCTAGTGCCTTTATCACAACATTTCCCTGGTGAGTACATTTCTCTGTTCTTCACTCTGAACAGCATCCTAATTATCCATCCACCAAGAGGGAACTCCAGACACTGATTACAGCATCAGATCTTGCCCCGTGTAACTCTATGTAGGTCTGTAACAGCGGGGGCCATCTACGCCAGTAACACAGCACTGTACAGAGTTTGTGTGCCATTGCAGCAGGATGCCAGCACTGCAGATCCATCCTCTAGGTCTGCCATGAATACACAGTTGTATTTACCATTTCATCCATGCTCCTCACATTATTCTGGCAAACTTGCACTAGGAGGTTGATCAAGGTTGAGAATGTTTATTACTACATTTCACAAAGTGCAATTAAACAGTACATTTTACAGGAAAATAATATGTAGTTTTGTAGTTACTGAGGCTAAAAGCTATTGTACTGTATATATAAAAAAAAAAAAAAAAAAAAAAACTATTGGTAGGTGCATGGGTTTGTATGTAGCCACGTCATTAATGGCGTGTCGGAGGGATTTTATACAAGAGTGTCTGTGAACGCACGGTAATTCAAATGAAGGAGATTCTTCCTGACAATTTTTTTTTTTTTTTGTGTTAATTTGCTTCCCAATTTTAAAAATATCCAATTCTTTTTTTCAACTAAATACTTGCTTTGTTCATAACGGAGCCAAAATTGTCAACCAACTTTAGTGGATTATGATGGGTTTCTGTTTTTTGATGCGAAGACTTGAGGCAGATGCCTGAAAATTCTGGAATTTCAGAATTTCATGGTTAATATTAGATTTCAAAAGCAAAATCTCCCCCCCTGCACCTGTGGCTTGGATTGCTCTCCATCTAAATCCAGGTCTCAAAAAAACAAAACCTTTTATTGAGGACTCCCTTAACATTGCACAGAAGATTTCATTAGTTACTACATGTGCTATCTTTAGGAAATCTTGATGCCAATAACTGGTTTCATAAACACTCATCTAGTTCTGGGGTAAACAACTGCTAGTTGTGGCCTCCAACCTGCTGTACAGAAACACAACCTGCCTATGTGAGTTTTGTTTCCTTAAAGAGGTTCTCTGGGAAAAGAAAGAAAAAATACAAATTATAAACTACATCTCCTAAAGGAAAAAAAATGGATAAAATATATTTAAATGGAAAGTATTTAAAGGCTGCTTATTTTGTCTAGGGAATAATCATTATAGCTGAAGAAAATGGCCTCCAGTCTCTTCTGTACAAAACCTGTCCTGGAGTCCAGCAATAGAGGCCAGACTATGAGTTACTTCCTGCTTAGGCTGACTGACACAACTGAGCATGTGTGCTACAGTCAGCCTGAGAGACCTGAGGTGTGTACATATATGTGTGTATAAATTGCCGAATATAATAAATGTGGTGTGGATATAGTATATTGAATCTATAGCTCAGCTGGGAGGAATCAGGGGGTTGTGGGAAAAGTAGCTTTTAGAGAGTGCGCCTAACAACTGTAGCGCCACCCACTAGCCCAGTGAGGAGAAAGATCCATCCTGGTAATATTATGCAATATAACAGTGTTTTCTGTATTATGACAGATAGTTACTGCTTATTGCCAGTATTCAACCATTACATGGTAGTAGTACTTAAAAATGGAATAGCCACAGTAAAAATAAATGGAGTCACAAGAGTGCCCCTCTCCGACTTCAGTATCAGTAGCCTGTCCCCATTCATCTCTAGCCCTGGATAAATTAACACACAGCATGAATGCTGTGATTATTATGTCCAGATGTTTAATGGAAAATCCTTAATGAATACAGTAGCAACAAGGTGTATAAGCATCAAACAACTCTCAACCACATAATGCATGCATTTTCAGCAAAGAAATTGACCTGTGGTATGGATTTTTACATCTGCAGCATGTCAAGTGTCTGGAGCAATAGACTTGCATATTTGTGGTGGATGTCATCTATTAAGTTAAAAAGAATTAAAACGCACAACAAAACTCAATTATGATTTTGATATATACTACCTACAAATACACCGGTTCAGGGAAAACCCCCCGCCCCCTATACTTTCCTCAACTGGTAATGCTTTTTCGGTCCCCCACTGGTCCCTGTACACCAGTTTTTAGCAATGATATGAAGGCGTGAACACCACAGGATATTTGTACAGCAAATAAGAGAAGAAGCAAGCAGCAGCAGGGGAGTAGAGTGGCAGGTTTGTTTGTTTTTTTTTTAATTAATTTTATATGAAATCAGGAGAATGTGACAATACAGTCCTGCAACTAAAAACATATGTACACCCCTGATCTAGATAAAATCAATACAAAAAACACTAACAGGGGGTCTTTTCAGTCTTACAAAAAAGGCACCCGAGAGAATACACAACATTAGATTCTTCATGTTCTCTTGCTTTTGTTACATGGTGGGTGTTGAGCCATCACTTGCTGTTCAGATTATCAATAGTAGTAGGTGAACAAAATGTAATTCGACCCTGGTCACTGCTTTTTGGAGACCATATCAATTATCTAAAAGACTTGCGTGTCTCTCTGAAATGGAAGAAGAAAGGATTTGACACTGATGTGACAGTTTTATTTATATCACTGTCGTCTTGAAGCTAAATCTACAACCAAAGTAGGTTTGCTGAAATCATTTCCTAAAGACATTAATAAAGGGTGACAAGCATTAAATCTCGGCCTAAATTGTCAATGAAGCATAGCCACGGTACTTAATTAAACTTTTCACCATCTACACTTCAAAACAGAAAACAAACAGCTTCTCTAAGCCTCTGTGCACACAGTGGCATTAAAGCTAAATGCGTGAGCATGGACATTGCTGGGTCCCATTCGGGATCAAGAAGGCCATTCCCAAAGCTAATAGTATGGTATTGTGTACCATTGAGACCTTATATAGTGTTGACATTTCTTTTTATATTATGTAGTCATTTTTAATGAAAGTCAAATCACTCATTCATCGCCACGGTCAGGATCCTATACCTACTACCTATAGCCAAAGCATCAAAATTTCCACTAGGGCTCGAAGACATACAGCAGCTTTTTATCAAATATAAGAAAAGCTGAGGGCAGGGAGGATCAGAGTACCCCAGAAACACCCAGCTAAGTAGTTCAGGAGAAAACATCTATTCAGCTGAATGGGGAGGAGGGAGTGCACACTAATTTATTATTGGAAGCTGTATAGATCTGCATGCAGTATACTCCATCTAATAGTGGGTGCGAGAAGGCACAAGTAATTGTATAAATGTGTGAAGGTAAAATAGTAGGTTGGGAGCTCTGACCCCTACAAGAATTCTAATACGGAGATAAAGTTAAAATACACTGCTGCACCCTAACCACCACCATTATCTTCTTCACCATTCAAAACCCTCAAAAGATAAACTAAAGGTGTTCATCATTAAACTCTTCTAGACTTTCAGGGATATTCAGTATAAACCTATAATCATCATAGCCCAAAATGGATATTATCAACCTTTTTATCTCCTTAGACCAATAAAGCTGCTACATGTCAACCACCAAATCACTCTAGTGATTTCAAAGAGATCACAGGAATATCATCACTAGCCCTTTAACCACCCCATGTAAAAACATGCAATGTAATCCATGCAGAAAGCTGTCAAACTGAGGGTATGGTTATTAAAGGTAGATGGAGGAGAGGAATTGCCATCTTTTGTGCAAGAACCCCCATCACATTAAGTAGCTGGACGCATTGTAGGTAAGTGCTACATTAATTCAGCATGATGTATTATACATCTTACTCTGCGCTTTACTTTGATAACAGACTGGCCTTCATCCAGTGAAATGTTATATCGTAAAGTGCCAACTGACGGTCATTTACAGAAGGTAATTGTTAAGTTTCTTTTCCTTAGTTTGCTCCAAGATCCATAGGTCAGAGAAAAGAAGCCTTACAACACATAGTTACTTACAATGGACCAGTGAGTGAACCTCTTTTTTTTTTTTTCTTTAAAACAAATGGATGTCAAACAGCTCTGCTTTCAGCTTAGTCATTTGGCTTAGAGCAGCAGAATGGCCCCAGAATACTAATAAGGGATGCCTTGTAATAATTTAGAGACTCTTTGTACTAAACAGGTTAAGCATTTTACCCAAAGTTAAAGGGGTGTTCCCATCTTAAACTTTGATGGCATATCAATAGGATATGTCAACAAAGTCCGATAGGTGTGGGTCCCGCAACTATCTAGAGAACAGACCACCGAAAGAGACGGCTCAGAATGGAAAGCTGGTCACAATTGTGCATGACTCTCCATTCTCCATAGAACAGAATAGAGAGTTATGCGCCAGCACAATCAGCTCTCAATTCTAAGACGACACTTTGGGTGGCCTGTTCCAAAGGTAAGTGCAGGTTTCAGAGAAAAGAGCCGCACCTATCAGGTTTTGATAGCATTTCCTAGCTATATGCTATCAAAGTCCATGGAACACTGCTTTAAGGTTCAATGGGGCAGAGGCGAAGGAAGAGCCTAGAAACATTCCTAAAAACTACTATATCAATGAAGGTGACAGGTGGCAGACCAATAAAGATGACCATTAGACTGAATGGAGTGAAAATAACTGGTGTCAACAAAGCCTTACCTTAGCCAGATTTCGCATGAATTTGCAGAAAAGATTTATGTCACATCCACATACTAGTACTGCATATCAAATACATTGCCATAAACTTCCGATAGATGTGGGCCCCTCCTTAGGAACCCACGTCTTTGTATCAGCTTGCCCCTTATATATCCC
>JAODAL010032040.1:0-47553 GCA_025379985.1 Phyllomedusa bahiana | reverse complement strand
ATTTCAGACAAAAAACCATTAGTTGGCAGGGCCCCGGGAGGGGGTCAGTGGCCCTCACCTGTCCCCCAAGCCCGAACTGTCCCATCCGGTTCCCTCACCCAAGGGACCCGACTATGTGGCTGGGCCAGGGGCCCACTATATAGCGGGGAGGGAACAATTTGAAGAGGGCATTAAAGCACTATTTGGCAGCAAAGAAATGGGCCAATATCCCCTGCTTTTTGAAAAGAGGGGGGCAAAAGTATAATGTGGAGGTGGGGGGGGGGGAGGCCAGGGGTTTTTTGTGAGAGGCCCAACCTGGGGCAATCCAAACCCGGTGGGGGACGGGAGTGACGAAGAAACAAAAATTTGGAAATGAGTACCAAACCGGGGGGGGGGGCATTTGGGAACCCGGGGTTGGGCAAGGGTTCACCCATCGTCAGGAAAAAGGGGGCGTCAACTTACCGCGGGCAGCACGAAAACCAGAAAGTGGGTCGTGGGGCCGGATCAGCGGGATAGCACATGCGGGGTCGGGACCAAGGGGGCCAGGGGGAAAAAAACCCCTTTTGGGCAGGTCCAAGAAAAGAAACACACAGGGGCTCCCGGGCCCCGCGGCGGCAGTATCACTCAGTGCAACGTTGGTGGGTAAAATCCATACTCGCTGTTTTGGGCAGTTTTTTTCTAAAAACACCAGGGGAGCCGAATATGGGTAAAAGTAAAATTTCTGTGGGGCAGAAAGTGAAGCGGGCCGGGGAGCTAACGTTTGGCACCACGGCCCGCGTAAACAAAAGCAGCGTCCCCATCCGGTGGACTGGGAGAAACGGGGCCCCTCAGATGGGGTTTGGCCCCATCCTGCCGCCGCAGCAACAGCAGCGCAGCAGCCCCCAAAGGTTGCAGGGAAACACCTTTGCAGCCAGTCAAGGCTCCCCCACCCCCTTGCAGAAGGGAGCTTTTCTTTTTTGACATCATCCCCCGGGCCCCAGATGCTCCTCTCCCGTTTACTCATGGCGCCACATTCGTTCAACAGGCAGGGGCAAAGAGACAACATTAATCTTCCAAACCATCCAAAGGTCCCAACAGCTGACCGTGCCCCTTTCCCCAATTTTTGGGTTTTTTTAGGATTTTTTTTTTCCCCCCCCTTTCCCAAAGGGGTGGACCTGCACCGTTCAAAAGAACTAAGGGGGGCTTGGCCGAGATGGGATTCCAAGCCGAATTTTTTTTCCCAAAAAAGGGGGCAGTACCAGAAACTTCAAAATTAGGGGGGGGAACAAATGGGTGGGTCAGTCTCTAGCGGGGACGTCTGGAGCGTAACTACGGTCAGGGCCGGGTACATGTCCTTTAGGGCCCCAAACTGGGGGGAAATGTGTTTCACCCCCGGGGCACACCAACAAACTTGGACTGGAGACCCGCCCCCCCTTTTTCCCCTTTCCCCCCCACTTTGTCAAACTGCTGCCCCTGCGCCAATGCCCCACCTCCCCTCTCCACCCCCAAACCCCCAAATCGGGGGAGCCTCCAAAAAGTTCTGCCCCAAATCATACCACATGTTTAGGGCACGGTTTTTCCCAACGAAATTCTAAACCTTGGTTTGGGCCCGGCAAAACAAAGCCCAACACAGGGAGGAACTTCTCTGCGCCCCATGCACAAGAAATCGATGTGTGGCTTTCTCCCGCGCCCAACTGCAAATGGGAAACCCTTTGGGTGACTGCCCAAGGGGGGAACAGGGGTTTTCCCGCGCGGGAAACCAGAGGGGGGAAGGGTCCCGAAGCCCCCTCATGGGGGCATGGGTTTTCAATCTATTTTGGAAAACTTTTCCCGAAGCCCTTCCACCGATTTTCAAAACATTCTAAAAAAGGCCGGGAAAAACCCTGTCATGCACTTTTTTCCTTCGTACAAAGCCAGGAAAAACCCTCCTCGAAAAAACCCGGCAGAACCCTCCCCCAAACACACTCTGAAATGCGATTTTTTCCCACCCGCGGGGAATTCCAGCCTCACATTTTGGACCGACTGTATAAACCGAGAAAGGCCTTTAACGTTTTTTTGATGATCCAGCAACAGAAGTACCCCCCTGGGGTAATTTTTGGAGGTTAGCCGGGTGGCAGCTCTTTCCCTTAAAACGCCTGCCGTTTGGGGAGGCCATTCAAGGGGGTGACGTTATTTGTCACCCGCCGGGAACAAACGGGAGGGGAAACCCCAATTCCACGGGCTTCATTCCTTTGGAACAGTTTGCTAAAAAATCTGTCTGGGCCAGGGGACTGGGGGACGTGGCGACAAAAACTCGGGGCCCAAACAAAAAGTCCGGGGGGGAACAAAAATGGAGGAGGAGGGGGAGGAAAATTGGGGGCAGAAGCATTGTCTGGTAAATGATTGGATTTTCTACCCGGGTGAAAAGGGAAGGGGAAAGGAGCAGGTAAGAAAGCTGGGGGAGGGGGATGGAGATAAGGAAGATTTGGGCAGATGCCCCCCCAAAAACACCGGGCATAACTTGTGCAGTTTGGCCCGCAAAATGCTTTTTTTCCCTTTGGCAGTGACAGCCGAAAAGTCACTTCTGGCAGGGGAAATTTTCCCTTCTGGCTCTCCACCCTTTTGGGACCCCGAAAAACCGGTTCCAAAAGGGAGCCTTTTCCCAGCTTTTTGAGAGGGAAAAAAAAACTCAAAAAATATAGGGAAATCCCCCCGAAATCATTGGCTGCCCCTATTGCGGCATTAAACCCTCCTTTTACGGGGTCTAAACCGGGGGTTCCTCACGCCACGTACTCCCTTGCCGCGGCCTTGCTGGGGGGGGTGGGGGGGTAGGGAGCAGAAACCCGCCCCCACAGTATTTCCCCTAAGTCTGGAGTCACTAAATGAGCACTTCTTCACCCGCCCTATTGGGGAAAGGGAAATTTCCGCCAGCAGCGGGCCAGCAACCCGGGCCCTTGGAGCTTTCCCCTAAACCAAAAATTTTTTGTGGCCTACGGGGAAACACCACCCTCCCACCTTCAGTTAAAAGACCGCTGGCCCTACTGGGAGCCCCAAAACCGGGGAATTTGGTGGCCGCAACTTGCCGATTTTTGGCAGTGGAAAAGCTGTCCCCCCCCGGGGGGCCCCTTATTTTTTGGGCATAAAGAGCGGGTGTTCCAGTGCGGGGGGGGCCATCGTTACCCCAAGGGGGAAACCCGTTTGGGTCCAGGGGAAAATGTGGAATGACTGACCGTTGAAAAGAAAAATCAGGCTTTGGATCGCCAAATTTTTTTTCAAAACCCCCAATGCTTGGGCGCCCGGCCGGGGTTCCCAAACAACCGGGCCCTAAACCCATTTAATTCTAAATCCCCGGAAACCCCCCTGATGCCACACATCTGCTGAATTTTTCTCCATCTCCTACCCCCTTTTCTTTAAAGGGGAAACCTTTTTATTGCCACCCCCCCTCAAAAACCCCTGTCTTTTTGTGCCCTCTAGACCTCATGCTGCTGGTTTTCCCTGTTGCGTTCCCCGTGACATCCACACTGTGTCATTGGCCACTGCTGACCCTTTCTGCTGTTTGGTGGCTGCAGCTAGGGGTCCCTCCACATTTTCCCTTTGTCCACGGGCCTGACCTCTTCTGCTCGCCCCCGTGACCTCCGCTCTCTTTAAATTTGTCCCACTCTGTGGTTTTCCTCCTGTTTTCCCAAACCTTTTTCCAAATTTTTTATTGTGCCACGGGCCTGATCTCATGCTGCTGCTGTCCATACCCCCCCAAAAACCCTGTGTGTTTGGGGCCCAAACTCGGGGCCAATTTCCCCCTTTTGGGCCGGGCCTCCAGAAGGGTCATTGTCCCCACTGCCTTCTCATGTTTGCTGCTGTCGTGCCCTCCACACTGTATCATTGTGCCCCTCGGGGGGCCTAATACTGGTTTTGGGCCGGGCCTTTCCAGAATGTCATTGGGGCCACTGCCTAAATTTTCTACTGCGGGCCGCCATGCCCAACTCCCACTGTGGGGTTTTTCCATTCTGTGGTTTTCCTCCTTTTTTTGCCCCCTCCAAAGGGTCATTGTCCACTGCCTGACCTCATACTGTTTCCCCCGCCATGCCCTGGGGGCCCCTCAGTCATTGTGCCACTCTGGGGCTTCCCCCCCCGGTTTTTGCCCCCTCCAGAATGTCATTGTGCCACTCCCTTTGACCTCATGCGGCTGTGGCTCCCGCGGGGCCTTCACCTCCTTTCCCTGTCACTAATTTTGGGCCACCTGAGCTCTCAGCTTGTTTTTTTCCAGCTTTGGGGCCTTGGGGGGGGTTTTTTTTAAGGGGGGGGGCTACTTTTTTTCCCGGGCTTGATTTTTTTTGGTCTTTTTTGGCCCCTTTAAGGCCCGGGGAAATTTTTAAATAGGGGAAGCAAATTCTAAGAGCGGCGGCAGCCCATTGCGTGTCAAAACAAAAAACCCCAACCCGTATAAAAACCTCATATTTAAGCATGGCACAACGTTCTACAAGAAACCCCTGCACCTCTGTGCAGCCTGGAAAAGCTGTTTTTTTAACGCGATTCGTGGGCCAAAAGAAAATTTGGGAAACTTAAACAAATTTTGTGGGAAAAAATTCAAAAAAAGTGCCCCGGAATTGAATTTTTGAAAAATTTTTTCGCCCAAACAAAAAATTACAAAATTATAAAAAACACCCCCATTTTACAAGTTTCCCCATTTAATCCTTTGGGCGAGGGCATCAAGGGGTGACTATCCAAAATATTTCTTTTTTAATCAAATTTGGGTTTTTTGTTGAAACCAAAATTTTATTTTTTAACCCTTTCCAACCCACACCCCAAATTTTAGTTCAGCAACGTTGGTTTTGCTTAAAAAAAATTTGGCGAGCGAAATTATTTTCATTTTTTTTCCCCATCAGTCATATTTCCCTCATTTTTCCCCCCGGGTTTTTTTTTTTTTTTTTTTTTTTGTAAACCCCTAATGGCTGACCTGTGTTCTTTTTAATAGTTTTTAATTTTGCCGCTGGGGGGGCCTACATGGGTTTTTCCCCACAAGGAACTGTTTAAAAAGAAAAAGGACAAAAGTACTTGTACATGTGTGGTATTCACGAAATTCTTAAAAGGAAAGCCCTGTGGGGGGAAATTTTTAATGGTGGCACCTCAAATTAAAACTGTGGCAGTTTTGACAACAAAGGGCAGGGATATGTACCTTTTCTTTTAAAAAGAAAAGGGTTGTATTTTTTTGGGTTTGGGGGGTTGTCCTTTAAAACAAAATTGGACAAAATTTTTGTCCTAATGGGGGCCCCCTAGGGTAAATAAATGGGGGATTTTCCCCCTGAAAAAGGGACCCTTTGGGGATCATGTTTAAAAATTGGGGGCCCAAATTTTTTTTTGAAAACCCTTTTTTTACTTCATAGCATGTTTAATCATAAGTTGTTATCATAGCAAATTCTTTTAATTATTGCCTTATGACCCTCTTTTTCCTTGGTATAATAAACCCTTTTTCCTCTTCTTTTTGAAATACCTCCTTCCCAAATTTTTTAAAAGGGGTATCTCTTTTGTATCCCCCCTTTTTTAAAAATTTATCATTTAAATTTTTTGCTTTTGGGTTAAAACGTATCCCTCTTTAAAAATCCGAACAGATGCGGCGGGCCCGAGGTATTCCCCTTGGGGGGTTATTCCCGGGAAATTTTTGGGGCCCAAAGATAGCTTTTAACGATGGAAATATTTTATTCCATCCTTTCTTTAGAGTACATTTTTTTTCCCAAAAGGGTTTTCCCTTTTTTTTATTATCATAACATCCAAATAAAGGGAAAAACCCCAAACAAAAACCAAACAACATTAAAAAACAAAAAAAAAAAGGTACCAAACCCGGGCCCAAAGTTGTAAAAACTGCCACAGTATAATTAGAGGTGCCACCATTAACCTCCCACACGGGGCTTTCCTATACAGTCGTGAATACCACACATGTACAATTTACTTCAGTCATTTACATGTTAAAATGCCCTTGTGGCAAACCCCTATGTAGGCCAAACCAGCAGGCAAATTAAATCAGATTAAACGAACAAGGTCAGCCATTAGGCTTTACAAAACAAAAAAAGAAAAAAACAGTGAAAAGAGGGAAATATGACTGATGGTAACAAACAGAAAATACTGTCGTCGCCATTTTTTGAAGCAAAAACACAACATTGCTGAACTAAAATGGTGGTGCGGGAAAGGGTTAAAAACTATATCGGTGCAACAACTACCGAACATTTGATTAAAAGAGAAATATTTTGGATTAGTCACACTTGATGCCCTCAGCCCCAAGGATTAAATGAAAACTTGAAAATGAGAGTGTTTTTATAACATTGTAATTTTGTAAACACTTGTATTCTGTGTAAATAGAAATGTATATAAGGTATACACCTACCCCACTGCGCATCCTTGAGAAAGAAGCCAGTCTTCGAAACGTAGCACAGGTGTGCGGGTGGCTCGTGTCCTCCAGCTTATCCTCACCGCTATGCATCGCAGAGACATGGATTGCATTGCATTCTGATAAGTACTTGCACTTTACTATGCTTACAGACTATTTTTTGAAATTTTATATCGTTATTTGTTAAAGCATATTGAGAATTTTAAAAGGGTTTTTGGTCATTGCTATATAAGGTATGTACGTGAGAGGTGGAAAGCTCATGAAACCAAAATTTGTGCTGTAAGGTTATCACACTCAATTACCAAGAACCATTGTTTTTTTTAAAGTTGCCATACTTTCCACTACTTGGTAAAATAAGTTTTTTTAGGACTACTATGTCTACATTTGAGGATATAGCTAAAACTACGGAGGAACGAGCCAAAGACATTCTATTTCACAGAACAGGAGAAAACAACATCCTGAAAAAAAGCCGAGAAATCAGGCTTGGGCTTGAAAAAAACAGAGAGCCAACAACAGCTGACTACCCAAAGAAATTAGAACAACTGAGAAAGAAAAAAAACTAATTTAACCCTTCACGCATCCACCATCACAGAGTATGTGAAAGTTTTCCCGTATCCCCAGAGGCCTGAGAAGCCCTTTTACAGCCAATCCTGTTGCGGACGATTTGAAATATCGGGAAAATGGCATGCATTGGAAATAAGTATTCATAGCCCTTTCATGTATCTCACGCTACAGCACCTGCAATTAGCAATTGACCAAATTAAAAACGAAATAATACAAACAAAGAATCCATAAAAGAGTTCACCTTGGAGCATTTTTAATCAGACCCACATGATTAAATAAAAATTGGACATTTTACATCAATTAATGCTGCAAAAAAAATAAAAAAATTTGAAAGGGACACCAAGGATTACATGTTTTAACCGCGTGTACACATAGGCGAAGAGAGATCCGGTCCCGTACAAACAAAAAATAATCCAAAAAGAAGAGGTAACATCTCAAATTCTGAAGACAACCAATCTGATGATAATGATACCACTACTGCCATTGAAAAAGAAAAAAAATCAAGCCTCAAAAAACAGGAATAAAAATAAGAAAAAGATTTTTTTAGAAACAACTACAGAAGATACGGACCCTGGAGACAGCAGTGGCTCAGCCACCAGCCCCACAAGCCGACAACTACGATCAATCGCAAACCCAAGACAGGGAAAAGGGAAAAAAGAAAAATAAGAGACATTGGCAATCAACATCTCTTCTAAACCTTTGACGGCTGCACAAGATTCTATAATAATAATAATAATAATAATCTTTATTTCTATAGCGCCAACATATTCCGCAGCACTTTACAAATTCAAGGGTAAAAAATACAGTCATTACACATTAAAAGTACTTACAAATGTACTCAAGGTGTGAGGGCCCTGCTCGTGAGAGCTTACAATCTATTAGGGTGTATGGTCGAAACATACGGTAAGAAGTGCCAAGTTTACAATGGTCCGGCCATGTTTCATAAATAGGAGGTGGTTTACATGAAAAATGGATGAACCTGCCACCCAGACTGTACATCTATATACAGATAAGTGCCTGTGATGCCCAAGTGCAGGGAGTGACAGATGTGTGTGATAGCAGTTAGGGATCTTGGTGGGCCAGACCGAGAAATGTATTTCCCGGGCCCTCTTAAAACTGTGAGGGTTGTGAATGTGCCTGATCGCCGCAGTACATATTCCAGAGAATTGGTGCCGGGACGTGTGAATTCTTGTAAGCGGGCATGGGAGGTTCGGGATGATTGGAAATGTAGTCTGTTATCATCAGCAGTGCGGAGTGGACGGGTAGGGCGGTAGACAGAGACTAGGGGGGAGATGTAGGGGAGCAGCGCTGTGGAGAGCTTTATGGTGAGAGTGCTGAGTTTATACTGTATCCTGTACTGGATGGGCAAGCAGTGCAGTGGGCTGACAAAAGGGTAGAGGCATTCAGTAAGCGGGTGGAGAGAAAGATGAGCCTGGGTGCTGCATTCAGGACAGATTGGAGAGGGGAGAGTTTGCATCAACAAAGGACTTAACTTTGTACCTGTTTTTGAACAAAAATATTTTGATTTCACTGTTGATTTTTATCGCATGTGTCGTAACATGCGTGTCAAAATTTTTTGGCAGCAAAAGGAAAAATCTTCCAGTCTAGGGTTAGATAGAACCATAGAGAATAGGATTCCAAGAAAAAGTAAATTTGATCCCAATGTTATATGCCCTGCTTTAGATGTGTTTGAAACATCTGTCCTTAGTGAAGTTAAAACATTATGGAGTAAAGAGAAAAAATATGTTAAACCAAATGTCAGTAAAGATGAAAAGGCTGCTATTGAACAACTTAAAAATGACCCTGATATAATTATAAAAAAATCAGACAAGGGCAGAAGTACTGTAATCATGAATAAAACACAATATTTGGATGAGGCCAACAAGCAATTGGCCGATCCAAATATATATCGCAAACGGAATGCTGATCCCACCAAAGAGTTCAACAAAATCATAGAACTAGTGGTACAGGAAGCACACATAGAGAGTATAATCACAGAACAAGAAAAAAATGCTTTAATAAACAATGACCCCAGAACACCAATATTGTATTTGGTACCTAAAGTGCACAAGTCGATTGAGTTACCCCCAGGCCGTCCCATCGTGTCTGGGGTCAATTCAATCTTTGAGGCTATTGCAAACTACGTCGATTCATATTTACAAAAACTGGTTAGGAGAAGTCCCCAAAATTTAATGGACACAGGCCAATTTTTACGTAATATCGCTGATATTGATTGTACTGATGTTACCTTCCTGTGCACACTGGACATCAAGTCATTGTTCACCAGCATACCCATTAATGAAGGTCTATCAACAGTGAGGGAAGCTTTAAACGAAGACCATACATTGAGCAATAGACAAATATTTTTCATTATGACGCTCCTTGAAATTATTTAAAAAAACAATTATTTTCGCTTTGGTGACATTTTTTATTTACAATTACAAGGGACTTCGATGGGGTCCCCAATAGGATCAAGTTTTGCTTACCTATTCATGTCAGCATTAGAAAAAAACAGAATTTTTCCAACATTTAAAACTGTATAATAGGTATGTGGATGACGTATTCGTCCTTTGGAGTGGTACGGAACCACAGCTTAATACCTTCTTAAAACACATTAATGACATACATGCCTCCATTGAATTTACTGTCACTAAGGACACACAAGCAATACATTATTTGGATGTTATGATAATAAAACAAGGGAACTAATTGGAAACTAAAATGTATTCTAAAGAAACGGATAGGAACAAAATATTACATCGTCAAAGCTATCATGCGCCCCAAATATTCCAGGCAATACCCAAAGAAGAATACATTAGAGCCCGCCGCATCTGTTCGGATAATGAGGCATACGTTGACCAAATGCAAAAAATAACTGATAAATTTACAAAACAAGGATACAAAAGAGATACCCTTGAAAAAATTGGCAAGGAGGTATTACAAAAAGAGAGGAAGGATTTACTTATACCAAGAAAAAGAGATCATAGCAGAAATAATAGAATAGCTATGATAACAACTTATGATAAGCATGCTATGACAGTAAAAAAAAGTTATCAAAAAATATTGGGACCTCATGAAACATGATCCCCAATATGGATCCTTTTTCAGGGAACATCCCCTATTTATTTACCGTAGGGGCCGCACATTAGGACAAAATTTCGTCCATTCTGATATAAAGGACAAACCCCAAACTAAACAAACAACATTACATACAAAGAAGAAAGGTACATATCCCTGCCTTAGTTGTCAAAACTGCCACAGTATAATTAGAGGTGCCACCATTAACCATCCCACACAGGGCTTTCCTATACAGATACGTGAATACCACACATGTACAAGTACTTCAGTCATTTACATGTTAAAATGCCCTTGTGGCAAACCCTATGTAGGCCAAACCAGCAGGCAAATTAAAATCAGATTAAACGAACACAGGTCAGCCATTAGGCTTTACAAAACAAAAAAAGAAAAAAACAGTGAAAAAGAGGGAAATATGACTGATGGTAACAAACATGAAAATACTGTCGCTCGCCATTTTTTTGAAGCAAAACACAACATTGCTGAACTAAAATGGTGTGTGCTGGAAAGGGTTAAAAACTATATCGGTGCAACAACTACCGAACATTTGATTAAAAGAGAAATATTTTGGATAGTCACACTTGATGCCCTCAGCCCCAAAGGATTAAATGAGAAACTTGAAATGAGTGTTTTTATAACATTGTAATATTGTAAACACTTGTATTCTGTGTAAATAGAAATGTATATAAGGTATACACCTACCCCACTGCGCATCCTTGAGAAAGAAGCCAGTCTTCGAAACGTAGCACAGGTGTGCGGGCGGCTCGTGTCCTCCAGCTTATCCTCACCGCTATGCATTGCAGAGACATGGATTGCATTGCATTCTTATAAGTACTTGCACTTTACTATGCCTTACAGACCATTGTCGAAATTTTATATCCTTATTTGATTAAATCATATTGAGAATTTTAAAGGTTTGGTCATTGCTATCTAAAGTATTGTGACGCATCTGTTTAGGAAGGTATTCTCATTGGGTCTGAAACGAAACCATTCTTGGAAGGAGAGCCTGCTGGATACCTCAATGTTTCAGATATTTGGCAGGAATATTGTTGCCTTTTATTACAAAGCACTGGACTATATGAAAAAGACTATGACTCTGGGGGAAAAAGTACTTAAAAGTCTCTTAATTGTTAATCTAGATCTGCAGTTGTCATCAAGTCTTGAAGACATCCAGACTGTAATTAACATATTACCAAATATAATTGGTGCCCAAAACATGAACAAAGTGCTAAGTGAATTCCGGCTCTCTCAAGTTGTGATGTTTCATTGATGGAAAGTGTCAGAATTGATGGATTTGGGAATTAGTTGTCACAGTTCAAAGATAGTGTAACTGAACAGAATCAGTACAGTGTGCATTGTAAGCTGTTCATATTTCTTCTTATAATTCCCTACAGTTCATCAATGCTTCAGATGCAAGTTTATTTAGCTTTGTTCACAAGGAAGTTACAGATTAGCAGGGCATTTATCATCGAATCGTATCATTCGAGAGCATCTCTGTCACCCAAATAATCTGCCCTATGTAAATCCAGAACAGGTCTGCTGTTTCATGTAGTATATTACAGAGACAGGTACACTCTCCCATGAAAGCTCAGCATATTAGGCCGTGGGTTTGCATGAAAAACCGAAGTCGGTTTTTGGATTTCGACCTGCCCGGTACATGTTCTATATTTATCCGGAGGCCGGCGGTGTAGAAATCCGACAATAGAAAATCCGTGCTGTGTGGACAACAGCTCGGATTTTCTATTGCAGTGTATGGGGCACTGGTTACTGAAAATCCCACTAGAAACCAGTGCTGTGTAAACATGACCTTACAGGGATAGGTGTACTCTCCTATGAAAATCTCATCATGTTACTGAGACTGGTCCACTCTCCTATGTACGGGCAGAATATTACAGGGACAGGTCCACTCTCCTATGTAAGGGCAGCATATTACGGGGACAGGCCTGCTGTACTATATATGGGCAGCATATTACGGGGACAGATCCATTCTCCTATGTAAGGGCAGTAAATTACAGGGACATGTCCACTTAACTATGTAAAGCTAATATACTACAGGGACAGGTTGTCTTTCCTATGTAAGGGCAGGATATTATAGAGATAGACCCACTCTCCTAAGTAAGGGCAGCATATTATAGGTTCAAGTCTACTCTCCTGTGTAAGGGCAACATGTTAGAGGGACAGATACGCTCTTCTGTGTAAGGGCAATATATTACAGGAAAATGTCCACTTAACTATGTAAGGCTATTATACTACATGGTCAGGTCCGTTTTCCTATGTAAACTATATTACAAGGATAGGTCCTCTCTCTTATGTAAGGGTCGTATATTACAGAGACTGGTCTGCTCTCATATGTGCCGATGCAGCTGAATTTAGCTTAATGACGATATATCAACTTTCTCCTCTCATCTCAAAACAAAACCAATTAAAAAGTTTAAATAACATTCTGTGCCATGATATCACAATGCACTGTCTGTCAGGTTTATCATTGCTAGATCTGTAAGCTTAGCAAACAACACGGACAGGTGCATTTTCCTATGTAAGCTCAGTAAACTCGTTAGGCTGTTTTATCCAGGAATTGTACCCCACATAAAACTAGCTTCTCCCAAACCTGGACCACACTTGCTGGCAGGCCCCCAATGCCTGTGAGTTTTTTGAACTGTATACATGCCCTCTCTGTCCCACCTTCTACGTCAGGGCACCATGGAGAAAGTGAAGCCGGCAGCTTGACGTCATTATTTCATCACCCCGCCTGTGCCACTGCCTCTACTAGGCCACAAAGCCTACTATGTGGCCTACCATGTTTCTGAGAGTAGTGTTCCAGTGTAGGCATTGTGATGAGGTCATGCTGACCGCACTGGGACTCAAGTTCCCAGAAGAACAAGGCGGTTGATGGCGGAACAGGAAGAGGTATTATTTATTTATTTTTTATTGGGGCTTATCTATCACTGTACCTACCTACTGGGGCGAAGAGGCTATATACCAAACTACTGAGGAGATCTAAATGCCTACTGTGTAAGCCTATGTAAATCCTACTGATGGGATTTAGATAGCTACTGTGGGGCCTATGTACCTACCTACTGAAGAGACCTGTATATCTGCTAAGGGGTCATGTATACTGTTGAAGCATATATACATACCTACCTATAGGGGCTATATACCTACTTACTAACGTGACCTATACACCTACTGAAGGGGCCTATTTATCTACCCATCGAGGGAGCCTATATACCTTCTTACCTACTAATGGCACCTATATACAGTGGGGGAAAAAAGTATTTAGTCAGCCACCAGTTGTGCAAGTTTTCCCACTTAAAAAGATGAGAGGCCTATAATTGACATCACAGGTAAACCTCAACTATGAGAGAAAAAATGAGAAAACAAATCCCAAAAATCACATTGTCTGATTTGGAAATAATTTATTTGCAAATTATGGTGGAAAATAAGTATTTGATCAAAAACAAAAGTTCATCTCATTACTTTGTTATATATTCTTTGTTAGCAATGACAGAGCTCAAAGGTTTTTTGTAAGTCTTCACAAGTTTGGCACACACTGTTGCTGATATGTTGGCCCATTCCTCCATGCAGATCTCCTCTAGAGCAGTGATGTTTTAGGGCTGTTGCTGGGCAACATGGACTTTCCACTCCCTCCAAAAGTTTTCTATGGGGATGAGATCTGGAGACTGGCTAGGCCACTCCAGGACCTTAAAATGCTTCTTAGGTTAGTATATTACAGATTCAGGTCCACTTTCCTATGTAAGGGCAGCATATTACAGGTTTGGGTCCACCTTTCTATGTAAGAGCAGTATATAACAGGGACAGGCCCACTGTCCTAAGTCAGCTTAGCATATTACAGGATCAAGTCCACTCTGCTAGATAATGGAAGTATATTACAGGGACAGGTTCACTCTCCTATGTAAGGTCAGTATATTACAAGGACAGGTCCACTTGCCTATGTAAATGCAGCAGGAGCCCCAAATAAAACAGCTGCTGCCCCCAATCAGGTCAGCAGCGGAACCCTGGTGGGTGTGCTCAAATGTATGCACATCCTGTCAGGGTGTATGCATGTGCATACTGTCACGATGAATGCCGCGGTCCCCACTCTGGGCCACAGGCACGCTTGTGTTTGCGCTCCTCGGCCGCCCGCCTGCCGGGACGAACTCACCTCTCCCTCCTCTTGCAATGCTCCCATTTGCTGTTTGTGGCCGACACACACGAGCTGGCTCTTTAAGATTTGAAGGGCTAGTGAACAGCTGACCTCCAATGGCTGTATCTCCTGGTTTAAGCCAACATGTACTATGACATACTGAAGCAGGGCATGAACCCTTCTGGGCTGCAGGGCAGTATTCCAACATGATAACCATCCCCAAACACAACTCCGAAATGACCACTGCCTTGCTAAAAAAAAAAATAAGGGTAAATGAATTGGACTGGCTAAGCATGTCTCCAAACCTAAACCCTATTGAGCATCTGTGGGGCATCTTCAAACAGAAGGGGGAGGAGTGCAAGGTTTCTAACATCCATCAACTTTGTTGTTTCTTTATGGGTTTTTTCATTCAATGTCTCACAGGTGCTTCTCCACTACTAGCGCTGGAGCTTGGTGTCAGTCAATGATGTTTCTTGTCACCCCAAGGCTGACACTAACTCCCATTCACTATTATCCTAGTACCCAATTCACCAAGGATACTAGGAAGAGTAAGAATACCATCAGAAGGGGATCATCAAATGTGATGAGATGCTCCGGGGGCGGTGGCAGGCTGATATTTTTAGGATAGATAGGGACCAATATCCATGGATCTTCCGATCCTGATAGTAAACCTACAGCTGTTGGACAAGTCCACTCTCATATGTAAGATCTGGATAATACAGGAACAGGTCCACTCTTCTATTTAAGAGCAACATATTACTGGTTCGGGTCCACTCTTCTATGTATGGGCAGTATGTTATAGTTTCAGATCCACTATTCTTTGTTAGTGCAGTATATTATGTAATTGCAGTTTATTATTGGTTCAGGTCTACTCTCATATGTAAGGGCAATATATTACAGGGACAGGTCCTCTCCCCTATTTAAGGGCAATATTCCCTGTTTCCCCAAAAATAAGACACCCCCAAAAATAAGACATGGTGCATTTTTTATGCAATTCAGAGTTTGGCTGCTTATGCTGATGTTTGTGATGAAATCACTACAGTATATTAATACATGTTGATGTTTTGTTCAACAATAAATGTGAATTATTGTTCATAGAAAAAAAACATCCCCTAAAAATAAGTCTTAGCTCGTCATTCAGAGCAAAAATTAATATAAGACTCTTTTTCGGGGAAACGGGGTATTACAGGTTCAGGTCCACTCTTCTATGTAAGGTCAGTAGAATATGTAAGGGCAAATTATTATAGGGTCAAGTCTACTCTCCTATGTAAGGGCAGCATATTACAGGGACAGGTCCCCTCTCCTATGTAAGGGCAATACATTACAAGTTCAGGTCCACTCTTTTATGTAAGGGCAGTAGATTATGTAAGGGCAGTTTATTATAGGTTCAGGTCCACTCTTCTATATTATAGGGACAGGTCCACTCTCCTATATAAGGTCAGTATATTACAGGGACAGGACCACTCTCCTATGTAAGGACAATATATTACAGGTTCAGGTCCACTCTTCTATCTAAGGGCAGTAGATTATGTAAGGGCAGTTTATTATAGGTTCAGGTCCATTCTTCTATGTAAGGGCAATATATTACAGGGACAGGTCCACTCTCCTATGTAAGGGCAACATATTACAGGTTCAAGTTCTCTATTCTATGTAAGGGCAGTATATTACAGGTTCAGGTCCCCTCTGCTATGTAAGGGGAGTATATTATAGGAACACTCTCCTAGGACAGTATAATCCAGGTTCAGGCACGCTCCCTTGTGTAAGGGCAGGATATTACAGGTTTTGGTCCACTCTTCTATGTAAAAGTAGTGTATTACAGGGACAGGTCCGCTCTACTATGGAAGAGCAGCATATTACAGGGACAGGGTCCCTCTCCTATGTATGGGCCCTTATATTACAGGTTCAGGTCCACTCTCCTATATAAGGGCACTGTATTGAAGGAGAGATCTGCTATCATATGTAAGGGCACCATATTACAGGGAGAGGTCCACTCTCCTTTGTAAGTGTACCATATTGCAGGACAGGTTTGCTCTCATATATGAGCATCATATTACAGGGACAGGTCTGTATAAGAAAATTATTGTGCCTCCACTTAGTGTCATACAGACCACCAGTATGGACCCATAGGCACTTTGTAAAACACCATATTCTTCTATCGATGCCTCTGTGAAAAAATCATTTCCATGTATATTTTGTGATAAGATAAAAGATTGTTTTGCTTTATTGTGCCCAATGACATCCCACTGGCAATGTGATCTGTGACACTACCCAACAATGCATGCAGGCTTCTATCCCTACCTTAAACAATAGGGCAGACTATTTTAGTGGAAAACTACTTGCCATGTAAAGTGCACTCACTATATGTCATTACGGAAACAAATCTTCAACAAAACACTTTGCAAACAAAAAAAATCAATTATGTAGCATTATGCTGGGAAACCTGTCATCATACTGATAAGACTCATTATTTAGGCCCAGCTAATTATTGTGCTATGAGATAGATTTTCTAGTTGGTTCTTAATTAACCTACTCATTTATTATGCTGAGTGAATTCTATATGCATAGTATATTGAATGTCATGTTAAATGAAAGAAAAGTATGTCTCAAAATGTGATGAACCTCTAAAATTTAAATATAATATTCTAGAACAGTTAGCCAATAATACACAGTTGAGTCACATTATTATGTCCACCAGCTAGTACCCAGAGGAATCGCAGTGTGAAACATGAACATTAGCTAGATGGGCTGGGAGTGACACAATAAGTTCATGGTAGGTTGTCACAGGTATCTGGAGCCACTGAAATGCATCCTACAGCTGTTGGAGTGTGTGTGGAGGAGAATCCATGGAGCGCACATGATTGAGGTACTCCTACAGATTCTCAATGGGTTAATTTCTTAGAAAATAGTGGCCAGGGTAGTGCTTCAAAGCGGATGAGAGTACCTCCCACATGGATGAATCGGCCCAGAGAATGCTACAGATACAGTCCCCAGACCATAACATTGCCATCAGCAGCTTGTAATTGCAGGGTATTTATAATATTTGTCATCTGACACATCCTTATCCATCTATTCAGTGAAGCAGAAAACGTAACTCTTCAGAGATGACAACTCTTTGGCAGTCAACGGAGGTCTAATTCCGGTAAATTGAAGCTTTTTCTGCAATTTTTGAAAGCATAGGTGCAGTAACCATCCGTTGGCTTCGCTGCCCCATACACATAAATGTTTTTTAAACTGTTTTTTAGGCATAGTTGGTAGCCCTCTAGTTCATATTGGCAGTGAGCTTGTGCATAGTAGCTTGCCCATCACCCTTTATGCACCTTCATAGCCGACGTTCACCTCTCACATCAATGGCATGTTGGTCTTTGCAGCTTCCATGTCATTTATTTGCAATAGTGCCATTTGTTCACTCAGGAAACACTTTTATTACAGGAGCACATGAACAGTTCACAAACGGCACAGTTATAGAAATATTGCTAAGATTGGTGCAAAAGCCAATAATCTTCCCTTTTTCCAACTCTGAGAAATTGCCCCTTTTACCTATGATAGGAATGAGGGATATGTGTGCAGATAGCCTAATACCTTAAATACCCTCCAAGCCAGCTATTAGGCATACAATATTCACAAGCATACTTACTTGAATATGATAACCAAAGTTTTGTGATTCTATTTATTTCAGTACATTATAGGGCTCATATATCAATATTGTCAGACTTTCTTTTTTGCCCATAACAACCAAAACTGAGCTTTAACTTTTTTAAACAACTGGCCTTTTATTGGTTGCTATGGACAAAAAGACATGTTTACTGTTAGGTATGTTTTAATAAATGGGGTCCAATGTTTTCATTTACTACTGAGAATATCCATTAGTTACAAGACAACATTCACCTCTGCAACCATGAAGCAAGTCTGCATATAGTAATGCATAAAAATGCCTTGTGTATGCCGCTTCTATGCAGATTTACGTGTCTCCATCATTATACGAATAATAATATAACAAGACACTACAAGGTAAAAATGTGGGGTGTTGCCTGGTATAGTGAATAATCATTATTTAGAGGGAAAAAAGAACACTCACAAAAGAACAGACCTTTTTTATGTAGTATTTACTATGTGGTATAAATAGAGATAAATGGAGATAGCAAGTTTTGATAATTTTCTTTATGTTTTACTACTATTACAAATGAAAAAGATGCAATTACTTTTTGCTTAGTGTTTTTTGGCGAAGGAAAAAGTCAGATTCACCAGAAAACAGCAATTTTGACTTTTTTTTAGTTTTTATTTTATGGAGTTCACCATGTAGGATAAACAAATTCATTTTATACATTGGGTTCAAAACCAATTACTGTTTCTTGGCATAATGGAATATTTTGTGTAACAGGTGAGCGGTAAAGCGGGTAGTGGACCCACTGGATCACTGCCGGGCTTGCTCCGAGGGGGTGTAACTAAGCGGCTGTTGGGCATCTTCACAGAGCCTTTGATGGTAAGGATGGCTTACCCCAACAGCCACCAGGTGCGACCTCAGAGCAGTCCCCAGGAGTGGCAGCTGACCAGACAGGCCAGAGGTGCCAAAGGTACGCACCAACAGAATAGGAACAAAGATAAAGCAGACTAGGTAAAGATATGTGCAGGTACAAACAGACAAAGACAGGACAAAACGGATGCCAACCAGGAGGGTTAAGGCCTCGTTCACACGGCTTATTTCAGAACGTATTTACATCGGATTGCCGATTGTAAATACGTTCTGAAATCATTTGAAAATCAGTTGCAAATAAGCGTCACTAAGTGTGGCACGTATTTGTAACTGATTTCCCGATGGAGTCACCATCTCCATTCATTGTAGGTGGTGAATCCGTCCGTAAATAATTGACATGCACATTGTTTTTCCGTTCGGATTGCCGTCGTCAATCCGCGGCGGCAATCCGGCACGGAAATACGCGTCGTGTGAACGACGAGCCGTATTTTCAATTGAAATCAATAGAACATAGGCTGTGACTTATTTCTGACTGATTTGCCGACGGATTGATGATCGTCAATCCGTCGGCAAATCCGCGGCGAAATAAGCCGTGTGAAAGAGGCCTAAACGTAACGCAAAGGAACAATACAGAGACAGACTGGAAACAACACCAAGAACATAAGCAGAGACCAGCAGAGACTAAAGCTAAACTCAGGCACGAACCAAGGCATGACCAGGGCAAGAACACAGGCAGAGAACAAGACAAGGAAACTCAGACAAAGACAAAGACACAAGGACACCAACATAGAGACTAACCAAATATAGAGAATACCATAAGGACACAAACAAGACAGCGTGTGCACACCGGACTGCTAACATACAAGATAAGAAAACACACAGCAACGCCAGCACAACAAGAGACACTAACAACACAACATGACATAACATGCAACAAGAATCAGGCAGGGAGTGTAGGGAGGAGCAGGCTTATAACACACAGGTGGAAGGGGATTGAAGCCCAGCCCCGCTGCACACTGTGGAAATAAATGAGTGGAAGATGTGGCTGCCGCCCTCTACTGAGCAACAAGGAGTCAGGGCAGCAGCCATGATGGAGGAGCAGCATGGCCAGCATGGGAAAGCTGCACAGCAACCGCAGGCGGGCAAGCAGCGGCGACAGGAACACACACCGCGACAGCAGAAGCCGCAGCGAAGGACAGGAAGGTGGCACAGACCGTGACATTTTGAAGAAGAAAAGTTTTTGTTTTTTTTCGTTTGCTGAGTTTATATAAATGTCTATTGCTTAGATAATCATTGCAATTCATCAGTATTGAGGTTTATGCTGTAAGTGTAAAACTAACAGACAGTTTGCCAGGTTCTGCTTCTGGGAGAGTTTAAAGAAATGAAAGATTACAGCCCTTTGCCAGTCCCTTGACTGTCACAGAAACCCATTGGCACCCGACAATTGAGTTTTGGTGGTGGCAATGGCATAATCCATTTAGACCACTTAGGTCCTGCAGTCACCTTTGACTGTGGCATCTTTAGAGTCAAACAGCCAGAATTGGAGGTTCCTCTTACCGCTGTAGTAAGAGTAGGAGCTTGGTTGTCATTAGACTTCTTGAACAAGGCACTCATGGTAGGTTTATTTTACAATGGTGTAAAAAGACACATACAGCAGAATATAAACTCTAAATGATTGCAATAAAAAGGCATATTGACAGTACTTAAGGCAAACTGAATAGCTGAAGGCAAAGCAAAATAAGATGACATAGGACACAGTTGGTTGGTCATTGGCTTAGTCATAGTCTGGTATGAACAAATGCTTATGTGAGCAAAAAAGAAACATCCAATAACTTAACTCTAGATGAGTATCTAAATTCTGTTTTCAACATTTGTGTAAAGAGCCCCCAGTTTCTTATGGTATAGTTCTGGCATTTTCATTGCTTATGTCTATTTTTGCTGTCCGATTCTTTACTTTATACATTGGCTATATATGACCATAATGCGTAAAATATACTGATGAAATGATACTTTAGCAGTAGAGATGTAAAATCTGATATTGGAATCTGAAATAGGGTTCTCTAAAAAAAACACTTCTGTCCCTGTCCAAAGTTTCATTCATCACTATTTTGAAGTTTAATAGCTTTAGAATATGTTACTGCACTATGGTCACAATCACACACCAATCATTTCCAGCAATTTTTTTTAAACCATTACACAAACTAGAGGATTAAGAAATATTGATGGACACATCTTTTTACTGAATTTCACAATTTCATTTTTATACACTCCATTTGTTATATGCATTTGTAATTGTCATATGTGATCCTTATTAAAAGCTAGGTACTCCGTGCAAGTGTTTTCATTGAAAAATTTATAAAGACTTTAGTCCAGACCTAAGGGTGCTTTCACACAGCACAGTTTTGGTGCAGTTTTAACTATGTGCCAATTATACTGCCTTTATTACCAGCAAGCTTCTCTCAGTTGTCTAAATTTTTCAGAAAGGTGTTTCAAGTAAGTAATCAATTACTGTGTTAGAAGTCTTGTGGATTACAAACACACTGATTACTCACTTTCCAAACAGTTTAGATAAGTGAGAAAAGCTTGCTGGTAATAAAGGCAGTTTAATTGGAGCGCAGTTAAAACTGCACCAAAACTGCACTGTGTGAAGGCACCCTAAGTACAGGCTTGTTTGCATTGAGAGATTATCTGATAATTTTCTGTCCAGTGATAATGAGTTACTTGTTACTACTTTAAATATTTTACCCCAGCCCTATTTAACTGGCGTTTAGAATCCCTGACATAACATGTATAACAGGTGTGTGAAGTGTGCTGACCTCAATTATAGTTTACCTCAGAGCAGTGAAATGAGGTGCAGTATATGGTGACACCTACACACGACGTCACTATTCTCAGAATAAATGACAGCTACTTCAGAATCCAAAGAAATGTCAGAATCTTCCCTTCAATAAAATATAAAGCATAGATATAATGGACAGTAACATGTCAGGGATGCAGCTCTGAGTTCCTGAATCCTTATTTGTTGAGAACTAAAAGGGAAAAAAAATCTCTAAATCTAAATTACTTCTGTAGAACAGGAATGGGTATCTTAAACAACCCAAGTCGACATAGGAGCATATGTTAATGAATCATGCAATCATATGTTACTTAAAACGTAAAAACAGTTGAATTGACCAAAGTAATGCTATTATGCCAGGATGTATCACTAAATGAGGACCTTGTTGGTTGGACCTTTTCTATATAATTCATGGATTTCTTACAGTAAATTGTAAATGTACTATGTCAGTGCCACTGTCTATTAGGTTATGCTTACATGGGCAACGTTTTCAACCCTATTGGGGCGAACGTCTGGAAAATCCCAAAGCTAGTGGTCTGAGCTTTCTATTTACAAACTTTTTTGACTTGAATGATAAAGAACATTGTTCCCAACCTAAAAATTACAGGATTTCATTCCTCATAAAAAAAAATTCCTTTCAATAAGGTATTTACGTGCCGCTATTATATTGATCATGATGATTTTTATGTAGATTTGGTAAAAGAGGGATGCAATGAATTTCATTGCATTGACCACTAAAGAGTCTGTCCCATCTGACTGTTTTCTCTCTTCACAGCCTCTTCAGGCTCATACTTTCTGTGTAGGATGTGGAGTGGTTCTACAGCAGTGACTGACACTTCAGCTCTGCCAGCTCCTATTTCTAGCTAAGCCTGTTACAGAGACATAACTGATAGAAGGTTGTGAAAACTAATGGCACTATCCAAGCAGGTTGCCTGACTATGAATGTGAGCTAGCAGAGCTGTATTTGTCATAATAGGAAGCTTCTAGTGAGAGATAAAAACTTAAATGATGCTAATACACACTGTTAGCTGCTGAGTGTCACTGTTATCTTTGATGTAAAAACACAGATATGTGCTCTGCAGACCTGACAGTATGGTACAAGGCTGCTCCCAGGTTCATAACTCCAAGGCATATTTTTTTTCAGTAGAAAGATAAGATCAGAGACTGAGAAGCAAACTCCATCCTGCTGATAAGATAAAGCAGAGAGTGATGTTAGTAGCCCACCCGCTGTTAGATCATAGAGAAGGGGTCAGTAACTAGAGGAACTTGGATAAACCAGCAGGAGATAAGAACTGCTCTAACTCTAAAATGAAGTAGGAACAGCAATATAGTTGGTACAACATTTTGTGGTCTAAGGGCCACATTATATTATTGTACCTCTCCAGAAGCTGCATTAACTCTTAAAGGGTTTTTTCTTCTGAGACCTTTATGGCACTTCAATTGTTAATACCCAAAATGGCTGAGAGGTCCTGTCTCTACTTTAGGGAATTCCAGATATCAGAATCAGGGGTTCCCTGCTCAGTACTCCAGGAAGAGGATATAAGGTACCTATTTTCATAGTAGTTTTTGAGGGTTACATAAGTGGCTGTTTTACAATTATTACTATAGAGAACAGCATACATATAAGCCATCATCTTGTGGATCTGCCATGATTGTGTCAAAAATAAATATTCCTCTGAGGAAGAAATTCAGAGATAATACATAAAATGTTTTTACTGGATTGATTTAGATTGCTTTAAAAGTCCTGTAGTGCCAGGCACACAGTGTTCACCATAACAATACCAGCAATACAGTGTCTACCATAACAATGCATGTCATACTGTGCCCGCCATAACAGTGCCATCAGTTGACTGCAACTGCAAAAGATGAATATTACCTACTGAAGTATGAGGACAGATAAAAAGCATATCTGTGTCCTAATGGCTATATATAAGGTCCTACATGTTGGGGGCCTTCTCCAGAGTGAAGAGTTGTTACCCCATTTTAATATTTCTGCCCTTACCATGTATTAGATTGTCAAACATTCATTTAAATAGGAACCATGTATTGGGTACAGATTAAATGTATGGTGAAATATTTGGCCTGAAGTAGCGTTCCTGGGAGATAATAGCTGCTCGTGATATGTTAGAGATGTGTGGCCATCAGTTGGTCATCAGGATTTCATATATTTAAAAAGAGATTGTCATTGTAAAAAAAAAATATTTTATATGATTAACAATTATTACTATGATCAGATATTTTCTGCTGCCTCACAAAAAAATCTATACTCATTAACCTTGACTAAGCCTTTAGTTTATTTGGTACCACCCATTGTATAAAGATTGAAAGCTATGCATTATTCTTTCTTCATAATTTTCTGAAATACAGGCCTATCAGAAGATACCGTGACAGTGATATAATGCCCTTTCTAAAGCTACTGTTCATGGAGCAATAATATGACTTCCTCATGGAATTTAAATTGTGTTACATTTAGGTGTGGTATTCTTGCACCATTGCCATAGCAAATAAAGGCATGATCTAATATATTTTGTATGTAACACCAAGTTGCACAGCAGCTGAGATTGCTGGAGGGCATTTAAAGGTTTTGTGTAATATAAATCTGTAATTCAAACATTGGTGTCCTGAAAAATACATGTAATTTACATTAATTGAAGACATACTTTTTGTAAATATGTTCAGCATTTTAAATTTATAACAAACAGTAGCAATTTGTATAGGACAAACATTACAGCGACACTGCATGGATTGCCTAACAACACTGTGCAGACTACAAAAATATTGTATGCTTCATATAGATACAAAGGGGGAAATGTATGAATGGGGCTGCACCAGAAGTCTGGCGTCTTTTCAGCCTGAGAACTAGGGCAGCCCTGTTCGCTCTATTTTTAACCAGGTGCATCCCAATATCAGGCGCATTACAGAGAGTCCATATTCCTTTGTAATGCGCCTAAGATTGATTGCGTGCTGGAGGCATGTCACACTACAACCGTACGAAGCTACACATTTATAGCTTCAATTTGGGAAATCCAAGAGCAGTACTGCTGGAACAGGTAGACCACTTTCAAAGTGGTTTACTTGAGCCAGAATTGTCGGTTTTGCACTAGAATGAGCCTGATTTATGACCCGCAGTAGACCAGGTTCATAGATTCAGGCACATTCTACACTACTATTGTGCAAAAAAAAAATGGCGTCTGGGCACCAAAAATCATACATGTCGCCCTAAACAGCAATGGATTATTGCTAGGATTTGCAATCTCTTTGTGAGCAGTGACTGTTAGATGTAGCAGTAGTACAATGTTGCTCCCCTTTCATTGTTTTTACCTGTACATAAGAATCCTAGCTATCCAGTGAGCAATAAACTGCAGCTCTGTCTCTTCAGATAAATAATGTTATACTGCAGTTAACTGCACTGCCAGATGGTGGAGCCACTAATGTGTGAGAAAAAAAAATTGAAGGGGTGCAGCATTTAATCATTCTCAGGGTAATAAAGTTAAAGGTGGTCTGCCTGAGCCAGACTTGTCGTATTGTCACTAAACTGCGCCTGTATGTATGACCTGCAGAAGAACAGGTTCATCAATTCGGGCACATTCTATACTACCTTGAAGCTATTTAGAACTAGCCTGTCAGGGCCAGGATTCATACATGTCACCCAATGTGTCCATTTTCACCATAGGAGTCTACCAACTTTTTTTGTCAGCGGTTTAGACATTGATGGCTGTGTGTCGAGTTATTTTAGGGCACCCCAAATTTACACTGTTATACAAGCTGTACACTGACTACTTTATATTGTATCAAAGTGTCAAATCTTCAGTGTTGTCACATGAAAAAAAAATTATAGAATATTTACAAAAATTTGAGGGGTGTTCTAATTTTTGTGAAATACTGTATTTTAGCCTATATTTGACCTCTATTTTGTAAAATCTTCTAAGAGTCTCTTATAGAATTGACACAATGTAATAAAATATTAGAATTATTCAATTGTTGAAATAAAAGACCTGATAACATCTTAAAACCCATCAATGTATTTTTAGCTGGTAATATATTGCAAAGCTTAAGTTTTTTTTTTTCATAATTTAAAGAAAGGAATATCCCAGAATTAAACATGAAGTATAGTCAAGAAGAGAGCACGCTCTACTGCAGATCATAAATCAGGCGCATTCTAGCGCTTGTACGACATTTCTGGCTCAGGTATACCACTTTGAAAGTGGTCTACCTGTTCGAGCTGTAATGCGCCTAGAAATGCCGTAGTGAAGCTATAAATGTGTAACTTCGTACGGTTCAAGTGCGCCCCCCAAAATCAGGCGCATCACAAAGTGCTGCTTGCGCTCTGTAATGCGCCTGATTCTGGCGTACAGGAGGCATTTCAGTGAAGTGAATAGGGCTGCGCTGGATATCGGGCTCAAAAGACCCGTTCATACATGTAGCCCTTTATGTCTACTTTATAAACAGTATTTTATATATACTACATATATGTAAAATGCACAATAAAAAAAACAAAAATGGTTAGCATCTCCAAAAATTGTAAGACAAATGCCGCAGGTGCAAGCTAACATGGCTGCAACACAAATGCAAACCCCTAGAAACAGATCAGCAACACTCTTCAGACGCTAAGGGACATACACTGAATACATGAATTCTTTAAAAATGCATTTCTGCACAAGTTGGTCCCCATCTGAATAAAGGCCGCCTTGTTGGTGGATTGGCCCTTACACTTTTAATCAAAAAGATGTGCTGAGAGCCTCGGATTTGTGTTTGTCATATAGCAAAAATGCACTTTGGAATAATTCCTGTATTCAGTGTTTGTCCCTCAACATCTGCAGAGTGCTGTGGATCTGTTTCTAAGGGCTTGAATTTTGTGTTGCAGCTATATATATATACAGTATATGTGTACAGTATATATTTATTCTTTGACACAATAATATTCACTTTGTGACACATTGTTTCCCCAGCTTAACATTTCATTTCCTTTCAAACATACAGCAAGCTGCTTCTTCCTAATAATTTTATGTGCACCGCTTCTACCAATCATGGTTGAGTACAAGACAACGGAACAGAATTTCTATAAATTTTTCAGTTGTTTTCAAGGACTAACCCACAAAGATACAGTTCTCACTAGAATGAAACTACATCACAAATGTGTACTTTGATATTCTCAGAAGCAGCTAAGTACTATCTCAAATAGAGCAGCCTTTCCTCTTGAGTGCCAGTGTCATTGCCGCAGATATGAAGCCAAGAAACAGACACCCAGTTGTCTTTTGAGAGCTTGCCCAGTTTGTTAAATGAAGACTGTTTCCTCGTAGTTCCTGTTTTGCAACCTTCAGGAGAACAAATATACAAGGCAGACATTAGAGAGACAATCTTTTATGCACAGGCAAATGGATTTTGCGCACTGCCATAGACATTGACGAGACAGATAACATACACGAAAAACACTAGTTTCTATGTCTAATTGAGAGGAAAAGCTCAGAGAAGAGTTGTTCTGGTTCCAAATAAACCTCATAATTGTAAGGAACTGTTGACTGCGTTGACAAATTCACATCAATGCCTTGATTTTTGGCTGGCTTACTTAGCACAAGTGTTATATTACACTGCCATCCAATGACAGATTCTCGTAAATGCATGTGGTGATTAATTTGACCGCTGCTGCGGTATATCGACTTGACTTAATTTCTACTGAAGCACCAGTCATCCCCTAGATAGATATACTCCCTATTCATTCCTTTCTGCAATGATAACTGTGAAATTTACCCAAGCTCTAAAGGAAAAGAAATAATTTCTCTAATAGCCTTAATGGGTTTTTAGAGTATTTTGGATAGCAGCCAACTAAGACTTAGACATGGATGTACAAGCAGAGTGAATGCCTAGCTTAGTTTATGTGTCTGTATGTGTGTGTGTGGTTTTACTGTCAGATAAGTTTCACTAAAGTCATTTTAATTGAACCCCTCAGCAGTAATGCTCCCAAAGATATTTTTTCTTACAGTATCAAGGGGAAATGAATAGAAACTAATTGTGTTTCAAAGAAAAGGCAAATCATAAGTCTGTTGTTGGATTAGGTTTTCTCCTTTTAATTAGTATTATAAAAATAACCAGCTAGAGAACTGTAATGGGCATATTTCATGTTCTGTTCTACTTTTATATTCCCTATTAGAATAGAGAGCAGCCAAAATTAAATGACTAAGAACAAATAAAGAAAAACAAAACACATCAGCATTATGTGTAGTGAATTATACAGTCGCGTCACGTAATTATGACCACCAGCTAGTATCCAGAGTAACCGCCATGTGCAGTATAGACAGCAGCTAGACGGGCTGGGAATGACTCAGTAAGGTACTGGTAGGTTAGCTTAGATATCTGGAGCCATGCTGACTGTAATACATTCTATGGCTGCTAATGTGTTTATGGGGTCCCATAGAGCCAATTCAACGATCCTGATGGTCCCACAGATGCTCAATTGGGTTCAAGTCTGGTGAATTAGGGGACCAGGGCAATACAGTCATAGTCATACTCTTCCAGCCAATGTAGGTAATTTCTAGTTGTGTGAAATGTTGCATATTAGTGATGGAAGATGCCATCCATTCCAAGGAAGCCAATCAGCATGCATGGGTAGGTGTGATCTGCAAAGATGTATCCATACCTAAATCAGTTGAGAGTGCCTTCCATATGGGTGGGCCCAGAGAATGCCACCAAAACATTCCCCACACAATAATGCTGCCACCATTTGCTTGTGATCTTCCAGCAATGGTTGCAGGGTATTTGTTCCCTAATGTTTCTTGCCTGCCATTCCAATGTCCATCTGTTTGATAAACATGACTCATTAGAAAATACAATCTTGTGCCAATCAGCGGGGTCCAATTCCAATACTGCCATGAAAACTGAAGTTTTTTCTGCTGATTCAACTTCATTAGCAGAGGTACAGTAAGTGTCCATCTGCTTTGGAGCTAAATAGACATTGGTGTTCGCTAACTTATTGTTTTAAACACACATCTCGTAGCACTCTGGTTCATTTTGGAGGTGACCTGTCTCACTTTAGCGTATTGGTATATCCTTATACACCTTCGTAGCTGATGTTCACTAACTGCCCAGTTTCAAAACTGCCACCCTTGGCCAATCACTTTTTGTAACGTTGATAACTTGCCCTTTATAACCATGATAGCGATGAGGAATAAGTGTGTAGACAACCTATTGCACACTTTATAGTCATATCTTAATAAGTACACGGGAAATTACCTGGCTCTCAATAAAACTTAACCTTTAATATAGAAAAATCTAAAAACCCTGCTACACTCTATAACGCCTCTATAGAAACTAAACTATCCCTACCTATCAAATATTAGGAGCATCCGTCCCAATGAGGACGACTCCCTCCGAAACCTAACCTATATAAAGGGCCCTATTATCCCCTGTACACTATATACAACCAATAATATATAGTGCCAGTCTATTGTTCACACTTAGGGCCACATGCATGAAATGGTTTTGGTCTAAAATTCACTTGTTTCCCCAAGTGAGTTTTAGACCCAAACTGTTTCTTACATGTGGCCCTTAGTCTTAGGGTGAAAGATATAGAAACAAACTATATATAATATTGATTCTATCTACTAACAAATAACACCAAAAGTAAACTCCTTAAGTTAAAGAAGATAGATATATAGACAATGAACCAATATTATTTAGTATAGTCTAACCTAAGCCAACGCCTTTCCTCTTCAAGTTAAAGGATTAATCAGGGCCTATTTAACTAGAATGGTTCACTACATACCAATAATAACCACAAAAACGTACAATATATCCTCACACCAATATATAACAGCCCATATATACACTAAAAATATAGTGGAAAAAATGCAGATAAATATTGCCATACAGTAAAGAATAAGAAAAATATACACAATACTTGGTAGCATTAGAGTATTCTCAATGACCATTATAGAAAGCAGATACAAATAACACGACATGATAAACATAATAGACGTGTGTCTATCTTTTCAATGTTTAAACAAAGAGGGTATTACCCGATAACATGAACCCTCCATGGTTGGTCTCCTCTGATGGGGAAGATTAATCCAATAGCTGCTGCTCCTCTGATACAAATGACACTGCCACCAAGACAGCTCACAACACATGGCTTCATTTACGAGCTACGTGCTGCAGATATCAAAGGTAGGAGCTTGGCAGAGCTGCCAATGCTACCAATGTTGATAACAAATAGCTGTTTATTTAAATTATAGAAAAATAGAAAAAAAATGCTTGACAAAGACCACTGTTTTGGTTGAGATGTTGCACTTGATACTTTTTTAAATAAATCCTATGGAATCCTCTTTAATGGGTTTAGCTAAAACTTTTGAAAATTTCCTAGCTGCCCCACACTGCACAAAAATATAAAAAAAGTCTTTCCTTCATTACCACTCCAGACAAACAATACTACCATACAGAGACTAAGCAGTACCAATCAATATATGCCTAACAATAGTCTTATAATAACCAATATGTGCCTAAAAATGACCAAAAAATAAGCAATATGTGCCTGTCCCATCACCACCGTTCCAGAGCCGCTAGAGCTCCAGTGTTACCCACCAGTTCCTCACTGATAACATCATATTTATGACTTACATGATGCTGCAACCAATCACTGGCCTCTGGCGATCATGTACTGGCCTCTGTGGTCATACATGCAGGAATGTGACTGATGAGACCTGTGTTTGGTTGCAACATCATGTGAGCCATAAACATAATTTCACTAGTGAGAAGAGTAAAATAAAGGTTATATTTTATGTAAGCGCAGTGGGATGTGATCGGATGTTTTAAAAAGTTATAAAAACACCTTTAACTAAACTGGCGTCAAGGAAAGAAGACATGCCCTCTGTTTTAACTGCTGCACATAGACACAGCAGGCCCTGGAATTCCAAACAATTAGATGGGAAAGCACAATTAAGACTACATTCATACTCATATGTCTCCAATGGGTATGGATTCCAGCATAATGGTGATTCTGGACTTAGTTCTATTTAAACTCATATAATGTATGGTTTTAACATAGTTCATCTTATGTATGCAGTTGAGTCATATCGGTAACTTCCAGAGCTTCAATGCATTCACTGGAGGGTTTAATGCAGAGCTGAGGAGAAATATCAAAGAGCTAAAACATTCACCAGAACTACTCCAGGCCTTCTGCAATTGCCCTGGAGCAATTTTCTATAACCAAAGACTGTAAGAACACGAAGAGTACCTGGTTCTGTAAAACTTGTACTAAAGAATGCCTAAATGTATCTGCACCATTTACTTAAAATGTGTAAATATATATATTAAACATTTATTTTCAGTTTTTGTTATCATATCCTTTTGCAGAAATTCAGGAATTTCAAATTAATCAGAACCTTTAGAAAAAGATTAGAACTTAAACTAAAACACAGTTTTTGAATAATAAAGAAAACCACAGCGCCAAATTATTCTGCATTATTAAATCACTTCATGAGATACCGTATATACTCGAGTATAAGCTGACCCGAATATAACCGAGGCACCTAATTTTACCACAAAAAACTGAGATCATAAGAATAAACCAGTAAGAAAGTGATGCCCCTTCGTTTACCAGGACAGACAGCCATAGCAAAGAGCAGCAACTAGAGGACTTGGTACCACCAGGGCCGTTCCTAAGCTAAATTGCACTCAGGGCGAGGTGAAGAAATTTCGCCTCCCCCCCGCCCAGTAACATATTGTGCTACAATGCGACACATTGCATCACCATCAACCAAATCTAAAATATACAAAAAACTTTACCACAACGTGCTACGTATAAAACTACTAAATAATAGTCATACAGTTACCAAATATGACACTGCTACACCAAGCAGAATCCCAGGCAAATAGTACCAATGTCCTACTAAGACCACATATCACCAGCACGTAGTGACCGAATACTGCGACACCGTGACCACATATCACCACCACATAGTGACTGAATAATACACCACACAATTACTGAATACAAACCATTATACTACATCCTATTTTACCCTCATACAGTGGATACCAGTTGTACACAGGGTCTGCAGACATATAAATGATTACAGTAAGGTTACATCCGGGTGCTTACAAGAGACGTCTCTGAAGAGTTGGTCTCTTTCTCTTCTTCTTCTCCATCTGTTCCAGACGCCATGACGACTTCTCCCGGCCACGACTCCTTGCTGTAAAATTTACAAAACAAACATCTTAGACTCCTCACTTTATCAGCAGTATATGCCCCTGTAGCCAAGTGATGCCCCTATAGCCAGAACATACCCCCCTGTAGCCAGTACATGCCCCCTGTAGCCAGTGCATTCCCCTCTGTAGCCAGTACATGCCCCCTTGTAGCCAGTACATGCCCCCTTGTAGCCAGTACATGCCCCCTGTAGCCAGTACAGGCCCCCCTGTAGCCAGTAGAGGCCCCCCTGTAGCCAGTAGATGTCCCCCCTGTAGCCAGTAGATGTCCCTATACCCAGGTAGTAGTTAATTATAAAATAAAAAAAAATAATAATTACCCGCCTCCAGCTTCGGGAGCTGCAGAGCAGTGTAAGCGGCGTGATGTCATCATGCCGCTTACGCTGTCAAGCAGCTCCCAGGGATCTACTCGGCCATCAGAGCTGCCGACCGAGGAGACCCAGCATCGCAGGGGGCGCGGTGAAAGCTGTGCGCCCCCTGCGACGCTGATACAGGGGAGGAGGCAGGACGGGAACGATCCATCCTGCCTCCTCCCTGGACCGGCAGCTGCACCGGGAGTGCGTGCAGCTGCTTAGTGACTCTCCAGCTGTTATAAAACGGCCGCGCAGAGTCAGGGGCTATCCTCCGGGCGGGCGAGGCAGGCGGTGACCCCTCGGGTGAGTGGAGCCTCAGCGCCCCGGGCGATCGCCCGCCTCACCCGCCCCTAGGTACGGCCCTGGGTACCACCATGTATGAAATGATTGTCCCCAGTAATTAGCCAGGTAGGGCTGTCCCTGTAATCAGCTAAGCAGGGCTGTCCCCAGCAATTAGCCACATTAAACACTCACAGTTCAGCTACATGCATATTACACATATAAGGCTCTGCTACACGCACGTTACAAACAACTCTGCTGCAGGCACATATAACACACACATACACAGCTCTGCTTCAGCTCATCCAGCAGTGATCACAACCAGTACAGCAGAATTCTGCATACACTGAGCAGCATCACATGACTCTCCCCTCCGTGTGACAACATCACAAGTCCTGGAAGAGCCAGCACTTTCGGGTCAGGTGAGTTATACTTTGGATACTTAGAACTCGTATACCATATACACTCAAGTATAAGCAGAGGGAGACTTTTTCAGCATAAAAAATGTGCTGAAAAAGTTGGATTATACTCAAGTATATATGGTTAGTTATTTATTTAGTTATACATATAAAACTTATATTGAAACCATAAGTTCACATACACTATATAAAAAGACACGTATGCATGTTTTTTCTTACTATCTGACATGAAATCTGAAGAAACTTTACCCGTTTTAATTGGGTCAATTAAGATTGCCAAAATTATTTATATTTGCCAAATGTAAGAATAAAGAGAGAGAATTTATTAAGGTATTTTTATTACTTTCTGCAAAGTCAAAAGTTTACATACATTTCATCAGTATTTGGTAGCATTGCCCTTAAACTGTATGACTTGGACAAAACGTTTCAGATATCTTTCCACAAGTTTCTCACAATAGTTGGTAGGAATTTTGGCCTATTACTCCAGACAGAACTGGTGTAACTGAGCCATGTTTGTAGGTCGCCTTGCTTGCACCTGCCTTTTCAGCTTTGCTCATATATTTTCAATACTATTGAGATCAGAGCTTTGTGATGGCCACTCCCAAACACTGACTTGGTTATCCTTAAGCCACTTTGTAACCAGTTTGGCAATATGCTTCAGGTCATCATCTATTTGGAAGACCCATTTCTGCCCAGGCTTTAAATTTTAAACTTCCTGGCTGATGTCTTGAGATGTTGCTTCAGTATTGCCACATAATCATCTTTCCTCATGATGCCATCTGTTTTATGAAGTGAACCAGTCCTTTCTGCAGCAAAACAACCCCACAACATGATGCTGCCACCCTCGTGTTTCACAGTTGGGAGGGTGTTCTTAGGCTTCCAAGCTTCTACCTGTTTCCTCCAAACGTAACGATGGTTATTATGACCAAACAGTTAAATTTTAGTGTTGTCAGACCTCAGGACATGTCTCCAGAAATGTAGATCTTTGTTCCTGTGTGCATTTGCAAACATTATTCTGGCTTTTATATATTTCTTTTGTAGTAATGGCTTCTTCCTGGCAGAGTGGCCTTTCAGCCCATGTTGATACAGTGCTCGTTTCACTGTGGATAATGAAACAATCGTACCAGCCTCCACCAGCATCTTCACAAAGTCTTTTGCTTTTGTTCCTGGGATAACATGCACATGTCGGACCAAAGCACGTTCATCTCTGAGAAACAGAACCCGTCTCCTTCCTGAGCAGTATGATGGCTGGACATTTCCATCTTGTTTATACTTGCCTATAATTGTTTGTACAGATGAACGGGGCACTTTCAGGTATCTGGAAATTGCACCCAAGGATGATCGAGTTCTCTTACTGATATCTTGGCTGATTTCTTTAGACTTTCCTATGATGTTACACACAGAAGCAGTGTGTTTCTGGTATGCATAAAAATTACATCCACAGATGTGTCTCTAATGAACTCAGATGTTGCCAATAAATCTATCAGAAGCTTCCAAATACATTACATTATCAGATGGGCTGCCCCAAAATGTTTAGTTCAGTGATGTAATGATATACAGTTGAAACTAGAAGTTTACACAAACCATAAAAAAGACAAAGACACATATGCATATTTTTCTCACTATCTGACATGAAATCACAATAAACCTTACCTGCTTCAGGTCAATTAGGATTACCAAAATGATTTATATTTGCCAAATGCCAGAAAAATAAGAGATACATTTTTTTAAGGCATTTGCATTACTTACTGCAAAGTCATAAAAGAAAGTAATAAAAAAGCCTTAACAAAATCTCTCTCTCTCTCTCATTATTATGGCATTTGACAACTATAAATAATTTTGGAAATCCTAATTGACCTAAAACAGGCAAGGTTTATTCTGATTCGTCAGATAGGAGAATACATGCATAGGTCTTTAATAGTGTATGTAAACTTCTGGTTTCAACTGTACCTACTGTGGGAAATTGATTATTTAATAGGATAAAACACCTCCAGGAATATTCTTTATTTCAGCTGCATGAAAATGTAGACACCCAGCAGATTGACTTAGTATGAGAATTCCAATCTATCAAGGTCCCATATGTTTTACATTGTGCAACTTGTTACAACTATTTGTGGGGAAACAATTTCAGTAGATCATGGTGGTTCCAAAGGAGGTATAAATGCAACATGTGGTAGGGGAGATTTAATTCTCTTTGGTGAGTGTTCTCTACTCTGAATATATTTGTAGCCATATGTGGTGTCAATCGGAGATTGCCCTATGGGAAGTAGCATATTGATATCTAAATTCATTTAGAGTTCTTAAAAAAAGTTATATTTTTATTATTGAAAATTGAAATGCCTTCATAGGAAGGCACATACAGATGTAGCAAAGATAAACTTACCAGATAAAATACCATGAAACAGCACAGAAAGTTACTGAATCTTTCTATACTTTTCAGTGGCTTTTGTTGTTATCTAAGAGCAGTTAAGATGAAAAGCCATGACATCACTACAATTTAAACTTTGCTACATCTGTATTATAGATTTTGCAATGGTGGCACCAGGTATTACATAGGGTCTACAAGTACCAACATCACTGTAAATGGATGGGCTTATTTGACAAGGCTAAAGTGTCCTATTGATGTGATATGAAGGCATTCAATGTTTTAGTCTAATCTTTGCAGAAATCTGTATTTGCTGTATTTGAGTACCAAATACATTATTTCCCTAAGAAATAACCTAAATTGATTTAATCTGTCCTATCCCCCAAAAAAGCCAAACATTGTAAATCATCATTTGCATTAATGAGGTTTTATGTTACTATACAGATAGGGGCGTAGCTAGAGACTCATGGGCCAGGGTGCCAAACTTCAGCTTGGGGCCCTCCTACACGCAGACACCGTCTGTGGACCAATACTTTTCAACAACAGGGTCCCTACTTGACGTGTAGAATGTCTGTGGTGTAGAATGCTGCAGAAAATTATTTCTATTAAAAGGAATTGTCCAATAGAAGAAAATTTCAAATGAGGCCAAAGAAAAACAAGTTATACAGACGAAGTGTCTGTTCCCCCTGCCCACTCCCTCGGCGTATTGAAGCGCAATTACACCCTGAAGTATGGACCGAGAATACTCCGCCTGAACATACCCTAATACAGTGTGTGTAAATAAAACAACAATATTGATAACTAACCACTTCCTGACCAGGCCGGTTACCCCATTCCTGCCAGTTACGTTTTAGTTCTTATTACTTCTTGTCTATTATGTATGTGTTATTCTGCTAACTTTTTCGTGACAAAAAAGCTTTGTTTTTCATCAGAAAAAAACATTAAATAAGTTTTGTTATTGTGTTTTCTGTTACAGACTTTTTTGTAGAGAACATAATTTTAAGGTCATCAGAGGGGGGCTGAAAGGTTTGGACTGGTGTTTTTTTTTTTACTTTTCATTTTGCCTTTTTATTATTTTAAAGCAGTGTACACATGCGTTGTGTATGCAGTGACTGGAAAGGGAGGGATCTTATCTGCAGCTTCAGAATCTGCAAGAACGTCCAGGAACGACCTGTGATCTGCCTGGATATTTGTAGATATGTGGATATGGGCAGTCCTAGATTGGAAATACCATATTGAATACAGAATACTGAACATTAATATTGAAGATTAATACTGTCTGTCCACATAAAAGTGTATAGGGCTTGGATTTTCACACATACTGCAAATCCAAGCACTATACACTTTTATGTGTACACACAAACCAGCACACATGAATTTTTGCTTATGAAGCCACACATGTACATTGCAGCTACACAATCTCACACTGGGCAAGTTACACACTGGCAATTCCTCTGTATAGCCAACTGTACCTCTGTATAGCACACTGTACCTCTGTATAGCACACTGTATGGGGCCGTTCACACGGCTTATTGCGCCGCGGATTGGAGCCGTACTGCGCGCCGGATTTGCGCTGCAGTACAGCTCCAATCCGTCGCAGTAATTACGGTAATCCACAGTTCTCATAGAGAACAGTGGATTCCGTCGCTCCTCCCCGCTCGGCAAATCCACCGGGCGGGGAGAAAGTGACATGCACATTATCCAGCGCAATACGCGCCGTGGATAATGCAAGTCTATGGGGCCGGCGGGCAGCGCCCCCGCCCCCCCGCCCCCGCCCCGCCCCCGCCCCTTATTCAAGCCGGAATTGCGAGCGCAATCCGACTCGCAATTACGGCTTGAATAAGCCGTGTGAACACGGGCTACCTCTGAATAGCCCTGTACTTGCTTGAATCTACAAATCTTTTCTCTACTGCCTCCTCACAGCTCCAGGTGACTGCTGCTCTCCTGAGTCGGACTTCTGTATGGAAGCAGCACTAATCTTATCAGCAGACATTTTGCTGTGCTGATAATATTATGTGGCTGGGCTGTCTTCGTCCTCGGAGCAGCGTCAGAGCAGGGAGCTGGAGACCAAAACTCAGCAGCTCCTCACAGGAGCTACTGAAGACGCAGCTCTGCCGGGCGCACATATTTCCTGTTGTTCCTGTGCGGCAGGAGCTTGGAGACCCTCCCTCCCTTCAGACTGTTACCGGGCAGCAGAAGCTTAGTGGGCAGAGCAAGAAAAGATGACAATATTTCTCATCTCAAAGTGCCGCCCAGCTCCTCCTGCCCCCCGCCTTGACACCTGCCTCATGAGCTTAGTTAGAACTACGGCATTGGAACGAGTGGGTGGCAAGGGGGCCAGTGGGTCCCCCCCGCAAGCTCAGGGCCCGGTCCTGCAACTAGCGACCTCTGTTGCGACCACCCTGTAGCTACGCCAACTGTAAACCAGACATATAAAGAATACTTAGGACCCCACATAGAGATGCTGATTAAAAAAAAGCAATGATTAGATAAAAAAAAAATTAACTTCACTTTACGTGTATTCAAGAGAGTTTATGACCCAAGGAGGTGGAAGGTCTTGAAAAGGAGTGACAATATTGTTTGTAAGGAACGTATGATGACTTGCTTGAACAAAAAAAGTATAGCTCAAAAATGTTCCAACTGCTTGCGCGATCACTCTCCATTCATTTTAATATGAGTGTCGAGTATAAATGAATGCAACTGCTCAGCTATACTCAGAATTCCCACTAAAATGAATGGCGTGACCACGCAGTTGCAACCACTTATCTGTTCAGAACTAGGAGTCTTGGTTCGGGAATTATGTCCAGTCCCAGAGATGGGACCAGCACCTATCTGACATTGATGGCGGCTTAAGGATTTTAAAACCGCCGGAAATACGAGTTGATCCAGCGCTCCCATAGACTACCAAAAAAAAAAGAAAAAAAAACGACTTGTAATAATGTTGTATTTATTATCTACTTGCTTGTCTTTTGCACTTGGCTAATTATACAACATGTTGTCTACTACCCGGTGCTTTGAGAGTTTAATATCGTTTCCTACCCAACAATCACTTGTATGGGTGACGGCAAAAAAACGAGAACTGTCCGCGTTTTTTGCTTAAAACGTGACAAAAACCGCAATCCTGCATTGGAAAAAAAAATGGTAGACTGTCTTCTTGCTTGCTACAGTACTGTATCTACTCCTGTAAGTAGTCTGTACTGTAAAACGAGCTGCCCTGCACTGCAAGACACTTACACTGGCACCAAAGATCTATGCTATGACTAACTGCCAGAGTGTTCATGGACTTCGAGAATCTCGGTGTGATTGAGTGCCAAGCAGATGTCAAGTACCATGACATTATATACTGCATTGGAAGGCTTAGGTACTGAGTTGACCAAGTGTACAGCTATACAATTATACATATACATGTATACTTTCACCCTTGTGTCCATTACTTTTGATTTAGTCAGCTGCCTCCTGAAAACCCATACCACTCTCTTATGTCCAGCCGGCTATATGGAGAATACTTTTCTGTTTATGATAGTTTGCTATACATTGCTCTTTTCCTTTTGTATATTTCATCTGTCTTGACTCATCTGGGACTATGACCTATTTAAGATGCCTTGCAACCTTTTGGTTGTCATAAAAAGAGATGGGTGTATATCCTTGCATAATATACAATAGGGATCCTCATTTAATTGTGAAAAACTTCTTATCAGTAATACCTGTAACATCTGTATTTGCAGCTAAGTAGCACTTTAATTTTTAAGCTTCTTATTGTATTACATTCATCCTTTCAACATCTGAAAAATCTTCCTATAATGCTTGGTGTTAGAAGTGGGTTAGATGAATAAAAATCAAGTTCCAGTAATAATTTCTACTTTGCAGTGGTGGTGTTACATATTAAAGTTTTTTTTTTTTTATCTTCACTTGAGGACTTTAATTTTACATTATGGAAAGTAAATGAAGACTTTTTCTAAATACATTGCTTGGTTGATTTTTCTTTGTTCAGGAGATAAACAAGATTTTATCTCCTCTTAGAGCACACAAGTTTCTATGGTCATGACCATCTTTCCCCATCTCTCCCTGCTCTCTCTTATCAGTCATTGCTCTGCGATGTCGTCAACGGTGAGTTACCTTTTGCAGAGTCTTATCTCTAATAAAGGACTTTGTTTACTTAAATAAATGAGAATGTTTCACTGTTTAGAGCTCTGCAGCCTTGTGTTACACACTTTGTAAATCTCTTGCACTCATGTCAATTTAACAGGAATAGCTAGGGACAGAAGAGCTGATATCAGGGGCATAACTAGAGAAGGCTAGGCCCCATAGCAAACTTTTGGATGGGGCGCCTCTCCCCACCTCCCCGACCACGAACATTTACAGAGACATGCAGTTACTAGATAATACAAGGGGCAAATACCTAACCATACATATCACCATTTAACGCTGCCCAATATACCAAGAACACCTTACCAATACAGCTACTATATAAGGACCTGATAAACTGCCTGAACATACCACAAATTACCACCACATAGTGAACTGAATAATACCCCTACACTATTACTGATCAGTATACAAAGACCAATATACCTCCTAGTGCCATAAACGAGTCTATACAGTGTTGGTAGGTATCAGTGTGCACAGGGCCCCCTACAGACTGTATATGACCACCAACAGGGATCATAATTATTAGACACCAGTGTCACATCACCTCAGCAAAGTATGATAAGTGATTACAGTGCATTTACATCTTGTGACTCCAGGTGACGTTTATCTGGCGAGTCGTTGTACTTTCCCTTTTGTTTTGCTTTCATCCAGACCGAATGATTATTCTCCCGGCCACCACCGTCCCTGCAGTTTTGACACAATTATTTTAGAATCCTCGCTTTTCCTCACTTCACCCTCCCCCCTCTGTCAAACTTCCAAGAGGGATAGGCCATACTTAGGGCCCAATCCCTGGGGGGAGGAACAGAGGTTTCCCCTCCTGGAGTTTGTGTTAAGATTGCCCTTTTCCCCTTCAGAATCATATTCCCCAGGTAGGTGGGGACCCCATTAGATTGGTTGGGGGCCCCCAGATAGTAAGCGTACATCCCCCCAATTTAAAAAATGGGCATAAAATAGGCCGGTAGGTAGCAGAAGGGTTCAGGTAGGTAGGCAGTGTTAACAGGATGGGGTAGGTAGGCTACAGGTGGGTAGATTAGCCCAGGTAGGCAAGTTAGGCCTCTTTAGGTAGCCAGTCCCAAGATAGGTTTGTAGGCTGTGGAGGCCCCCAGGTACGGGGATGGTTATAGGGGGCCCAAAAGGGTAGGAAAGGTAAATAGACTATAGGGCCCCAAAATTTCACAGGCAGGCTTTAGCTGGCATACGGGCCCCCTTTTAAAGGACAAGTTTAGGCCTCCAGGAGCACCATTTTGGAGGCGGGCAGTGTTTAGGAGGTATGGGGCCTTAAGGCAACAGGATTTTGAGGCTATAGACCCCCTGTAGGCAGACGGCAGGGTTTAAATTAAAAAGGGGGTCCAATGAGACGGGATTTTAATAGAATATAAGCCCCAATAGGAAGGCAGGGTTTTAGTGCTAATGGCCCCATATAACAAAAGGGGTTTTGGTAGCTATAAGGCTCCTATAGGCAGGCGGGGTTTTTAGGTAAATAAGCCCCCAAAGGCGGCGGATTTAGCTACCTATAGGGGCCCATATAGGCAGGCAGAGTTTAGGTTGCTATATGGCCCCATATTGGTAGGCAGACCCTGTTTATGGTAGCCTATAGGGGCCATATAAGTAGGCAAGGTCTAGGGTAGGCTATAGTGGCCATATAGGTAGGCAGGTAGGGGTGTAGGAGCTAAGGGGCCATAATTGGGCAGGAAGGGGTTTGGACTTAGGCCAAAATTTGTAGTCAGACGGGGCTAGGAAGCTATAGGCTCATAAAGTCAGACAGGCGGGGTCTGGGTGAAATAGAGGCATAATAGTTTTTTTTCAGGGTCAAGGTAGTTACAGGGCCATATACATCGGGCAGGTCTGGTAGTATAGGGGACATAAAGCGGGAAGGGCAGGGTCTAAGTACAAGGGCATTTAAAGCCGGGCAACCGGGCTAGTGCTTAGGGGCCAATACAATCAGGCGGGTCTGGTAGATATAAGGGGCCAATATAGCGGGGCAGGGTCTAGGTAGCTAAAGGGGACATATATGAAGGCAGGCAGGGTCAGATACAAGGGGCCATAATGTAAAGGCAGGGTCTGGGTAGATATGGGTTACCAATATGTTGGGGCGGGGCGGGGTTTAGGTAGCTATAGGGTCAAAAAATAGAAAGCAGCGGGGTCTAGGTACTATGGGAGACTTTATAGTCAGGAGGTCTTACTCTAGCTAGTTAATGTTAAAAAAATAAAAATCACTATTCACCGCCCCAGGTCCCCTCGCGTGACCAGTCCGCTCCCGCCGGGGTCGTCCCGGGCGCAAGGGGTTTCAATTTTAAAGTCATTTAAAAATCAAATCAATTTGTATAATTTTAAAAAATGTGTTTTTCTGGATTTTGTTTTTGTCAATCTCCAATGTTAAAATTAGCCTCCCCTTTAAAATTTATAGACTGTTCTGCTTTGTCATGGGCAATCTTACACAATCAGCAAGGGATCAAATAATTACTTCCTTCACTGTATGTGCATTTGTGAGAAGTATTTAAGACAGGTGAAAGTACCATTGTATAGACATGTAACATTACACACCTCCCAAATTTTCAGAGATTTAGTGATTAGATATTTTAATGAAGTTTAGTAGATTAAATTGACTTTTTTAGTTTTATTTTATCATGCACTACTACTTAAGATCCGCTACAAAACTACAAATAAAGATTTCGACAAAGTGGCAGAACAGTATACTCTAATTATCAGGTGCAAAAGACAAGTGTTATATGCTAGGTACAAAAGGTACAAAGTTCATAATTAAAGATTTTTTACTGAAGATTTCACACTAACAGATTAATGTCTTTACAATGTCTAGGGTGAAGCAACTTGATTTGCAAAGATTGAATTACAATAGAATCTTGAAAGGAAAAACTAGAAACAGCTATATATCTTCAGCTATTTCAACTGCTTTTTAAATGCTCATTTTTCATTTCAGAGTTTCCCATTCCCTTAGGAACAGCCTGAGCTTAAGAGAAACCTAGATTTCGCACAGGACTTTAAGACTATATTATAGATCAATAATTTGTAGGTTTGTTTATGAAATATGCCAACTTACAGGGACAAAGTCATTTTTAAGAGGCAGCCAAGATCAATATATTTGTGCATAGATTTATGGCTGTTTTTGTTACAAAAAAAAAAAGTTTTTATGTCCAGAGAACTTTACACAGAAGGTAGATTTTACTTGCACATATAGGGCGACATCTATGAGTTCGCTTGCGTCATTTTTGCAATTACACCAACAACCAGTGCAAAAAAACAAAGAGGGGTGTATAAAAAAAAGCATGAATGAAAATGTTAGCCCAAAAATGTTTGGCACATAACACTCAAAATTGGGGCATAGGTGTTAAATTTTTCAAACTTGTATAGTTTTTGCACCCAAAATTTGGGACATTTAAAAAAATTTTCGTCAGGGGGCACATTGCATCAAGTATGTTCATACTCCTATGGAACCAGCAATATACGGCAAAAAAAGTGGCGAAGCAATTATGATTTGCCCATAGTAGTAAATAAATTATTCATTGGTACTGGATGATTTTAACTTTGATTTTCCCACGGAAACCAACCTCCTTGCATGGGTTTTTTATTTGATTTTTTTAAACAATATACTGTGCATTTTTTAAAAAAACTCTGCCCATTCAAAAAGTTTTCTAATATTACCCTAAAATTGCAGGTTCCTTACCTGATCAGCCCTGCTTTTAAGGTGAAACACTCTTCAGGATTAAATTTACCCGGGCCCCCCTCCCAACCCGGGGGAAGCTTTGCTGGTGAGCTCAGAGTAAAAGCTCTACAACCACCGGAAAACGGGGTTTTTCCAATAGGGGACCCGGGACGCACCCAAAAGCTCTGGTGCGGTGTCTGGGCTCACCATTTAAACCTCCACAGACCTTCCTGCCTTGGCTGTGAAAGGTTTTACCTACTTTTTTCTCCTTGTATCCGTATTATTCTTACCTTGTTACCAGACCTCGGCTTATGTTCTTGATCTCAGCTTGTCTCCTGATTCGGTATCTCGTTCCTGATAGTGTTCTGACCCTGGCTTGTTTTCTGGTTTCCTTCCATTTTCTGATTTGTGCCCTGATGTTACCATTCTGTTACCGACCTGGACTGTTTGACCTTTGTTTCCTAACAGGCCCTGCACCTAGTAGCGTAGCAACTGCCACCCAGTTGGGGGCTTTGTCAAGTAGCCAGGGGCAGTGGGCTGTTGTTCAGTCAGGGCTCACTATACTTCTCTTGATGTGACAATAATTGTGACAAGTGAAGAAACTTTCAACTTTATATATTCAGCTTTCCCATTGTAGACCACATTGAGGCTTCCCTGTGTTTGACACACTTAGGGCGACATGTATGAATGGGGCTGCACCAGTTTTCTGGTGTACTTTGAGCCAAAAGAATGTATGAACAGGTGCACTCCAAACTTTGGTGCAATAAGTCCCTTTGTAAAGCACCAAAAACAATTTTTAATGAACCAAAGGTTAGGGGTGTTCTGGGGAGTGTCGCACCACATTCAAGGAAGTAGATACATTTATGATTTTTTGCCACCATATCTAGGTGCAGAACAGTTAGAACAACCAGACCAAATTAAAGATGGTCTGCCTAAACCAGACTTGTCGTACTGGCACTAGACTGCGACCTGCAGAAGAACAGGTTCATACATTCTGGCGGATTCTACACTGCCTTAAAGCTATTTAGAACTGACCTGCCAGTGCCAGGATTCATACCTGTCAAAAATGTATTTAATTTTAACAAGCTCTTACCACTACTGCCCCAACTTTTATACATCTATGTATGCAACATGGCATCCTTGTTCTTGGGCCACAAAAGTCTCATTCAGGTTGCCTTTAGTGTAATATTTCAGCTTCACTTCATTTGTAAAAACTAATATAGTGTATTTTTGTCAAGCAGACATTGCTGGACCCTGTCTATTCCAAACATGTATAATGCCAGAAATATAAATTATAAAGGAGGTATGCAACTGATTTTTTGTAGCTAAACAGAGCTGTCTATATGTCTCAGAAAGTCTGCATCTGACTTGTCTTCTAAGGTTGTTTCTGCTTTATGGAAGGTTTGCTGATAGATAGAGAGCTCGGAAGGTGCAGAGTAATTTTGCAGGCATTCTTTTTATGTGCGGTGTTTTCCAAAAAATATTTCCAACTTTCTACATTTTGCATGGAATAACTACAAACAGGGTCTGATCATTGAAGAGACAAAAGTAGTACAGTTATCATTTAAAAACTGTTTTAACCCCTTTATTTCTCTAAAAAATATGCTTCCCTAGGTATACTAACCCCTCCTATGTCACAATACTTAAAAGACAGATAAATATATAAACTCTATCAAACTTTTGCCCTGTTCCAGAATGCCACATCTCTTTATGTGGCACACGAGAGCTTAAACAAAGTGAGCAGGAATGGGCAAAGTCAGGATGCAGGAGCTCTGCATTTTCCCCAGAGGATGCAGCTAGTGTTGATCGAACTGTTCTAGAAAAGTTAAGTTCTAATAGAACTTCTTGAATTTTTAGAACTCAAAACGAACCAAACATTTTACTGTTTGTTTGAGTAAAGTTCTAGTTCTAGTTTGACACGCCCTTTTCAGTTTCATTTTCAGCGGCTTTCTGCTCTTTTGGTGGTCATCCAATCACCTTTCTGCACTATTGGCGACCATCCAATCAGTGCAGAGCACAGAGAAGTGTAAAAAATGGCATTGCTGAAGTGTAGGGCTTTCACTGGCTGCTAAAATCACATGACCATGTTATATATATATGTCACTTGTGAATGCCAGTTTCAGCTCACTCTCTGTACTGTACAGACTGTTCTTAGTTAGTTAGATAGCATTTTCCTCTCCATAGACAGCAATAATTGGGGAGTTTGGTAATGCTGGCTGCATCTTTCCCACACCCAACAGCTGTTATTTGGTGAAATTTGCAGACTCACATAACGCGAAACTCTCATATACATGGATATATATTATACAGAGTGCTTGGATTTTCTAAATCATACTCAGTGCCCAAAAGTTCCATCTTTGCAGTTTTGGGGTTCAGTAATTGTATAACACACTGTCTCCAAATCTCCTATGTGTCAAAGGGGTTTTTGGGCCCCCTCAGGATGCAGGGCTCCATAGCAGCTGCTACCGCTGCACCTCCTATTAGCTACGCCCCTGCATGCAAGCTGTCCTCTCTTTTCCGTTAGCCATTGAAAGGAATTAAGTATTTTAGCCTCTCAGTTTTTTTCTGTCACTCTTAGAGCCAAATATTCTTCACTAAGTTGTTCCACGTATCCAGTTTACTGTTATGGTTGGTAATTCCAGCTTCCCTCACCTGTATAGGTATAAAAATTAACCAGAACATCTTCTCTCATACACTTTAATGTGGTTCAAAGTTCAAGCTCGAGTTCGAATAGAACTTCAAACCGAACTCACAAAAGTTTGAGGTTCTAATTGAACCAAAACCTTTTACTGTTCTCTCAACACTAGATGCAGCCAATGATTGCACAGGGAGCAAGCAATATTTAGGATTCAGAGCTCCAGCGTAAATCTCCACACAGTTCTGCTAGGCATCTTAAAGGCAGTAGCACAGCTTTAGCAGACCTGCTCAGGAAATTCAGTCATCCCTCAAAGGGAAATCTCCGGGTAAAGGGGAACGAAGAGGCTTTCTGTAAAAAACCTTAACACCTTAAACCCCCCTCTGGGCATATGGATACCCTGGTGGATTAAGGGGTTGGGTGGGGATGCATACTCACGGCGGGTGTTTTGCCCCCCCCATCCCCGCGTTTAAAAACCCCAGACGCGTGGGAAAAATGGCCCCCGCTGTTAAATAAAAGAAAACGGTCTGTGCACCCTTCCTTCTGATGGAGCCCCCCTGGCAAACTTGCGGGGGTTCCGGCAGTGAACTGGCACTGGAAGCCTTGAAGGTTCCACACTACGTGTTTTTTATTTTCCCCCCCTTCCCCGCCCCAGGCAGGAAGTGGGGAAACCGCCATCTTGGTACACGCTAATGCATTGTCCAGGGGGACTCAAAGTAAAAAAAAAAAAAATTGGAAAAAATGTTTTAACCCCTTACCACCGGAGCCAGTTCTGGCCTTCCTGACAGAGCCCTGGCTTTTAAAAACTGACGTGTCACTTTATTAAATAACTTTTAATTAAATTTTTTTACTTTTTTAAAAAAAAATTAGCTAAAAAATTTTTTTGGGACCTTAAATTTTAAAATGACTTTGAGGGATATTTCACAAAATTAAAGAAAGTGAGGTGAAAATTTTAAAATTTCCCCTTTTTTTTTTCAATTTTTTTCCCTTTTTTTTTCATTATTCCGGAACACAGAGAGTGCCCCTGGGAAAGCAGCTTAATATGATTCCTCAGATTCTGACGTTTTCAGAGATATCCCCCTATTGGCCTAAGTGCGCTATTTTGGGTCCCCACAAAACCCAGAATAGTATGCCCCTATCGGGCTCTGGGGGGCTCATTTTTATTAAAAAATTTTATTTTTGGGGCCATTTCAGGTTTTCGGCACCCTAAGGTGCCAAAACTTTTTAAAAAACTCCCTAAAAAGACCCATATTGGAACTAAAAAAACCCCCCTACAGAAATTCCAAAGGGCAGTATATACGACCCCAAGGGGTTTTTACAAATTTTTAAAAGTTCGGGCTTTTTAAAAAAAATACTATTTTGTTCCAATAATCGCAATTTTAAACTGAAAATGTTAAAATTTTTTCAAGGGAAACCTTTAAAAAAAAATGCCCCCCCAAATTATTTACGCAATTTCTTCCAAGTTCGGCAAACGAGATGGGGGTAAAAATGCTGTTTTGGGGGCAGACAGGGTTACAAGGGAGGGAGTGTTTTTTGGCTTTTGACACAGATTTGGTGGGGCCCGTCACATCTGCAAAGCCCCCAAAGTACTAAACGGTGAAACCTTTCCCAAAGTTGCCCCTTTTTTGGGAAACAACACCCCTCAGGGGTCTCATTAGGGGGGTATTTTGCATTTTTACCGCAGGGGGGAGGAAAAACGGGGGGGGGGGGGGGGGGAACACACCATTTTTTTTTTGGGCTTTATTTTACCCGATTCGCCGACGGGGAAAAAATGCAAAAAACTTTACTATGGGGGTGGGACAATTACAAAAATATAAAATTTTTTATTGTTTTTTTTATGTTTTATTCTTTTTCAAAATAGATGGATTTATTAAAGTTGCGTTTTTTAGGTTTCCTATTCTCGCCCCTAACTTTTTATTTTTTGTATACGGTTGATTGTGGATTTTTTGGAGATGATTATGTTTTTATTGGTACCAATAAGGGGGTCTGTGAGCTTTGATCACTTTTTTTTTTTTTTAAGGGTTTTTTTGAGGCATTTTGAAAAAATACGCAATCCTGGAGTGTTTTTTATTTTTTTTTTTTACAGCAG